>NMRA01000280.1:123563-303003 GCA_002633005.1 Phoronis australis
TGGAGGTGTAGACGCCAGCGCGGTTCCTAAAGTTTGCGAACATGAGAAGAAAAGAAAGTGACAAAGTGTTCAAGTATTACATTTTGAAGTTAATCGATGACCCGTTACAATAATTTGTTACTGGTATCATAATTCACATTGCTAAACCGCGCTCTCTGAGGCCGTCGTTGCACTCAATGTTATCATCGATCTTAATCTAAAAGGTCGGGGATTCGCGTTTCCTATTAGCACAGGGCGGTAATCACCAATCGTCAAAAGTAGGGGATGGGCGCTTAACCGAGAGGTGGGCGCTTAATTGGAAATCTTCAAAAATAGCAGGGGGGAGGTTAACCGAGCAGTGGGCGGTTAAACCGAAAATCCACCTAAAGTAGGGGTGGGCGGTTAACTGAGCATGGGCGTTAACCCGAACGATTATGGTAAGTATCTATACCTCGGCTCCTGGACTTGACGTTGTTGAACTGGTTTCCTCGCCTTCACTGTCGGCTTCTTTTGGAGACGATGTCGTGGTCTGACGTCGTGGTCTATCTTGGTGTCATGGTCTGCCTGTTCTTGGTGGCCAATGCCTTAAATACTATTCTAGCTGGCATCATATGATGGGCCCATCTCGTGACGGTTTAAGTTTCTGGTCAGAGTTTGCACGTGACACTTGCATAAGTATTAATTAATCTGAATAGAGCTTACTCAGCACAATCAAATCAGCTGACTATTGAAATAATTCTTGCATAACACCTGTGATAAGTTCTACTACAGTCAAAGATATGATTGCAATGCACTTTTAATTTTCGGAAACCTCAATTAAATGCAGAGGGCCTAGCCTCATTATATTACACGATATGGAAGCATATTTGCCCTTATTTGCAGACCAGTTCTTTCTGATTTGAACTCTTGATACCAGATGTATCGTCAAACACTCATTTTCACATTGTGTGGGCACTTTCCGCCTGTTTAATTGATTCTTAGAATTACACATCCATGGATTTGTAAATGTTTTGAATGATGCGTGCCTGTCTTGATATGTTATTATCTAATTAGTGAGGCACATCTTGTGTCTGTGTAAATGTTACTGGTTGACGTATTTAGTAGATCTGTGTGTGCTTTGCCCTCACCAAACAAGAGATTTGCATATCATTTCATTAACAGTAGCGTACTAGATCTTGATATTAACTTTTAAATAGTATGGGCAAAATTGATTTTAACTATACAGCCACCAACCTCTGCTGCTGGACCGTTCTGGTGAGTTTTCTGTGACTAGAATTTATAGAGATGTTCGTTTTGGTTTTAATTTCCATACCGTTGTGATAATTTCCAACTGACGTCATCAAGACGGTAAAATGTAACTGACATGACGAACTTTATGTTTTTCATCCAAAATGCATAATTACCTCATCACATAATTTTTTTGATTTATTTTTTGATTTAGATCTATTGATTTCTTGTTTTTTATAAATTTATGTGAAATACCTGCAGGAGTACGTTAAGTTCCTTAAATTAGTAATGACGTGCTCATCACTGTCACTTTGATGCTTTACCACTGCACCACCACGATTTCACTCGTAGTTTGATACTAAGAGACCTACTTGTTTATGGTCCACAGCGTTTGCGCGCGAAACCTACTTCTTTTTGTAATGCTTATTACACTTTTTATATTTTGTGCGATCAGTTCGTAACAAATTTGTTGTATCTAAAATAGTCTTCAATTACCCAAAAGACCAAATCAGTTTTTTGTGTTGGCATTAATGATGCGATTGCTTTGGAAATCGTGTTAAGGTTTGACAAAGAAAGAATTATGAGTTTCTGAGGGATTCACTAAGTTTTCGATTAAAATTCACATCTTACAAGCAGCTTCTGTTTTTTCATCGTCACTCAGATTCCACTTTATAAAATTAAGTAATTTTCTTCATTGCACAGTGAAGCAGACGACGGAAACGGAGTCATAGCCGTGCGCAGCGCTACTGTCGGTCGCCTGGGATATCGCGGGAGAGCCTATACTTACTGTAGCCATAGTTCCGTTACGATTGCGCAGTGTTCCGAATTTGACACTTGAAATTGGATCTGAGCCCCCCCCCCCCAACACACTAAAACTGCACACATTTAAATCTTGTTTCTGCCGTATAATTTTAATTCCTGTAGTTAATTATGAAACTCAACATTTTCACCTACGCTCTTGGTGTTTTATTTTTTTGCAGTAGCCAAGGGGGGCCCGGCCCTAAATCCGCCTATGGTTATCTTGCAAGCGCATTGAAGGACGATCACTTTCCGCCTTGCCCCAGTTGTGTTTAGACGTGTAGTTGAAACTGGAGCAACTGATCGAGTGCAACTCGCTCTACCCCTCAAACCGGTGTCAAAATGGCCGCCGCGATGTCATCTTGCTCCGTGTCAGCCGTGTTTACACACACACACTTACACCTGATCAGCTGTTCTGAGTTAGTTGCTCCGTAACAACCGTGTCCCATGTAAATGGAACTATAAAGGTTGGGACATATCACCAAAGAAAGAGCAATAGCAATGTGGATGTCTCTTTTCTTTTGTTGTAGTTAACCAAATTTTGCAATTCAGACTATGAAAAAGTTCAATTCTCAATGACGGATTTGATTTTTATAGAGTGCAGTTTCTAAAATGAGCGGAAAAGAATGTTGCTACAAACAGGCGACAGTTATCACTGACACTCATTTCTATTCGCTAATCACCTAACAAAGAAGTCTGTCATAAAACTCCAGGAGTTATTGAGGTGCCTATTGTAGTCCCAATGGGTATGCAGTGCTGTAGTGGGGCGTAGGCATACATAGGCGCAGCCAACCTCCCTTTGGTATTTGAATGTAGCAGCTGGGCACCGTAAATTACTTACAGTGCTCAAGGTGATACGGTGGGCTCTGGGCGCCTACTTGCCTCTCATTTTACAACTACAGCACTGTCGGTATGTAAGAAATATTCATAGTTCCTGGTTGGGAAATGTGATGTATTGCTTTATGACCTGGTGAAAAGTTCCATGTGATTTTTTAAAGCCGCATTTACACAGGAGATAGCTGTCTCAGAGCAACTAACATGGAACAGCTAGTCGGGCACAAGTGTGTGTCTAAACACGACTGACACAGAGCAAGTTGACACCATGGCAACCATTTTTGACTCCGATTTGAGAGGTAGGGCGAGTTGCAGCCTTGTCCCCAAGCCTCAAGATGGCACTGATTGGTTTAGAAGTTTTTTTGTAGAAAACCTGCAAAAGTGGGCTGAACCACGTCAAAGTTTCAAAATTGGACTATGCTGTTGTGATGGGAAATCGCCCCATTACAAAAATATGATGAAATTGAAAAAATAGGCAGAATTCTAAGACCACCTTCAAAACCTTGTGTATTTGAGAGAGAAACAAAGTTTTATTTTTTAAATGATATAAAAAACATACATTGTTATATGACTGGGTGGCCAGCAAAGGCACCAGGTTAATAGCTGACCACCAAGTAACAACAAATTAAATAGATATTAACAATTAAGAAGAACAATACACGTAACAACAGAAAAAAGTACATGTATAATGAAATAAAATGCAATGCAAGTTTATTTAAAAAGGCAAATTAAATGTATTTTATTTGAATGGGGAAATGAAGCTATGTTTCAGAAAAATGGTTCACTTTTAGCGATTCAACAATAAAAATAATAGCAAACTGTTCACCGAAAGGTATGGCCATTTACCATAATTAGATAGACAAAACAGTTCCTATCATATGTGGCGAAATGAGTTATCGTTAGGTACTATCTTATCATCGGATTATGATGCTGAAGAAGACTTCTCCTGGACCCTTTGGTGAAATTTAGAAAATTCCTTTGGTACCCTCCGTCACTGAGAGTAAGTTTTGATAGCTTGCACTGCAGGGAATTCTGTAGAGCATGCATATTTGGAACATTATAGAAAGACCATGTCTGATAGCCTAGTAGCTGCTCGATCATAAGGCAATTTCTGCAGAAATGATACATTCTTCTTACATAATTCAAGTTGTTGAAAAGAAACTAATAATTCCAATTTCAGAAAAGTTAAAACCGGAGACACCTACTATTTTTTGATGTCGCTCATTTGATTGCCTACAAAATGAGTATGCCATCAATGTCTAGGTCAAATTTCCCGTTTGTTTACATGGGATTGAAGGCCTCAAAATGAACCTTTTGCGCATAGCGAAAGAAGCTGTTCTAAGATAAAATGAGCATATAGCGATTCTTAACCCAGCAATATTGTCATGTTCGTTAATTGCCATTTTAAAAGTCACAGTCAAACTGACAACATTATTGCATTTTGAAAGTTTTCTCAAAAAAACGCCTTTTAAGATCAAGTCATTGTTTCACTTAAGTTTACAATTGTGATTTTTTTGAACTTTATTTCTGTTAAAACTATCAAAGAGAAGGGTTGTAATTGAATTGTTGCCCCAGGTATGAGTCCTTTGGTAAGAAAGGCCATAGCCATCTGGACATAAAATTGAGAAATGAAAAAATTGCTGTACCCGAGGTACAGCAAATACGCTTTGGAAGGTGAAATTGCTGAAAATTGAAGGGTGTGCCTGAACCGCATTGGCTACAATATGTCTGCCTTTCATTTTGTTTCCATGGTGATGCTGGAAATGTTTGAACACATTTATGGAGTCTATAGTTATTGGTATTCTTGTTCTGTCTGAATATTTAACATGTATTTTCTAAGTTTGTTCAGCTCGGTCAAAGCTCGACATATAAAATACTTGAAACACAAACTTGAGATTTTTATTTCTCATGGCAGGTTGCAAGTACGTCTTGGAATTTCTTATTTAAAGTTAATAGATTGGTTGCAGCAAATGCTCACCAATTTGGGGGTAATATGGTGAACAAATGAAATTTTATTTTCTCATTTTACTTTTCATAAGTGGCATCAAATTAATACTTTGCCAAGTTTAAGTTTTGTACCACAGATTCTGCCAGGAAATATTTAAAAAAAATTGTGGGTATTCACTGTGACAGCAATGTTAGGCCTTGAATAACCAAAAGTCGTAAATTTGGCAATTATTTTTGTCAGAAATTGATGAGATTTTTTTATTTGCTTCAGTGTGTAAATCTTTTGATTTAAATGATTGTGGCGTGATGAGTTTTGTTTTGTTTTTAAGTCAGCGTTCTTGTTAAGGTTTTTCCTGAGGCACTCTGTATTCAAGCATGTCAATCCTTTGAGATAAGTTATGTAACTGCGTCATAGAATTTCCAATTCAGTTTGTGGTCATCTTACATTTGAAGCAGCTGTAGGCAACCTAAAGCAACAAATGAAAGAAAAAATGTCGCAGTGTGGTCCAAGGACAAGTTTCCTTTTTTCCTCGGTGCCCAACTCGCAACAGGACTAAGGCGCTAATTTGCAAGTTGATGTGCTTATTTAGCCAGATAGTTACAAATCTATAGAATTTAACTCTGTGACCATGTATACATTTTCTGAAAGTGAAAAGGCCTGCAGATTGCAGAATTTAGTAAAAAGATAGGTACAGTCATAGTAAAACAAAATAATAATATGACTAATTCTCATTTGATTTTGATGTTTCTGATGAAATCTCGAAAACCATGTTCAGTTTTCTAAATTGAAATTTCATTTTTGCTTCACGTAACTTGTGAATTGCTTGTCTATAGCTAGTTATTATGGGGTTTGCCTGTACTTTTAAGATTCATTCATAAACAGACACCCACACATCCGTCCAATCGTTGGGCAATGGAAGTTCTTGCATTGTTTAGACGGCAAAATTTATCCTACGTTCACACGAGTGGCAAAAACCTAGCTAAAATGCTAGTGAAACACTAGAATTTTAGCCAAATGGGCAAACTGTATGCAAAGGAGTTGTTCTGCTAGTAGTTAGTTTGTTCCCTCACCAAGGGATGTTCAGTGAAAATAGATGTCAAAACAAGATCAGTCTCAGCTATAAATTGCTTAATGCCAGGGTAAAAGTGACACTTGTAACCGTTCACAAGACTGACGTTTTTGCTGTTAGCGAAAGTGAGCAAAAACGCCAGTGTTTTAACCAGCATGTGGACGGGTTATTACTATGATTCTGCAATTCGTCTATTAACAACACCGTCACTAGTGTAGATTATTATTGCTAACAGACATTTAATTACTTTCTTTCAGTGAACGGCAGATTACATGATGGTGGTTGAGGAAATGGCGATGAACCTGAGCCACTTGTCTGAAGAGGAAAGAAAGATTATACTGAATGTGTTGCGACGAGACGAAGAACTCCAGAAACAAGATGAGAAACGCCTAAAGTAGGTCCTGATAGCTCTCATGGAATAATGGCCAATTACGTCATCGAGTTATGCCTGTTGTGGTCGTCTATAAATGGAATTTTGTATCTGGAAATTGTAAAATCTCTAAACGTTGCATGATAACAACTCTCACTCCAGCAAATGTGTTCAGCTCGACTGGAGGGATAGTAGTTCGTAGTTGGTAAATTTCCAAACCTCCCATTCACAAAACTCAAATTTTGAATTATAACTCAAAATTTCTGTATTTGGAAAGAATTTTCATGCTGTACTCCAGTTTTTGAAATTGTGGGTTTGTCATGCTGATGTTCAGTTTGGAGAAGGGTTCAGAGATACTTGAGCAATGATGCTAAATTTTGCTTTTTGCTAAAAAGAGAAAGTGCATATTAACTCCATTTAATTAAACATTGTCATGATTCATTACTTCAGGGTGCTCAATACAGAGATCCAACGTATTCGTAAAAACAGTGCTCTCAAGGCTGGCGTCGACCCTGGCAACACGTGTTCTCGCTGTCACCGTAAGCTTGGCATCATCTTTGACACAGGTGACCTTTGCCCTCGCTGTCATTCTAAAGTGTGCAGCTTCTGCCGTGACAACCTGCCCAGTGGGAAGTGGGTCTGCATTCTATGTCATAAGCAACTGTAAGTAGACATGAAAGAGAACCCTCCTTAGGCCAAAAAACACAGTTGGTTTTGGTCTCTGTTTTTTGCCTAGACCCAGTTTCTTGCCTTTCTGTACAATTGCTTATAAATTGGCTACTGTCTGTCTTATGCGAGCTCAAACTTACTGTATGTTAATTTTTCGGAAAGGATTTTGTTCCCTCTTGACAGTAAAATACACATTGCCTCTCTTAGTCGTGTTATGCACCTTAAGCAAGGATCAGACCTATCCACCTTCTGAGGCATGAGCTCTGCACATAGTTGTTTTGTTTGTGTTTTCAATGTATGTTTTGTGCAGGAGTTGAACATTTCTGAAGCAAAAGAACTGTAGACAAGAAATGCTAATCTTTACCATGATAACTTGTACAGCAATGTTAGTTCATTGTATACTAACAATGCATGAACAACATTGTGGTTTGGTTTTCTCAGCACACATTTCTTGTGCGTGACAAGATAATAATAAACGATCAAAAAGGATATTTGGTACAATAACTGTGTGAAATAGCACTATTGGTTGAACCTTTGGAGACTCGTTACTACAGATTTTTGAAAGTTTTGACTGACAGTAGCGTGTAGAGGTGGGGCTGACGAGGCGTCATCATCGCAGAACATCCAATCATTATTAAAACACTTTTTGAAATTGTGACTGGTTTGTAGTTAAATTGAATAAAAAGTTTCCATTTTATGTTCATCTTTTTACTTTTCTTAGTACTATGATCCATGTATTTGAGTAGAGAGGGGAATCCAATAAAGAAAATTGCCCCAGGCATTACCAAACCTCTACACGCTTCTGCTGACAGAACACTTTTTTTAATTTTAAACATTGTTGAACAGGTTATTCAGTATGTGAATGTGAAAAAAATTGTTGTATTTTGACTTGAGGTTTGATTTTGGAAGTACGGTAAAATCTCACAAATTTAGGACTCAATATGGCAAACAAGTGAAATTTATGTTTTTTCATGTTTTCCTAATGCATATGTTGCATTAAATTAATGCTTTTCCATGCTCAGGCTCTGTGCAATAGGCACCATAAGAAAATATTTTGAAAAATGGTGGGCATTTGTAACAACTGTAGAAGACCTTGAAAGACAAAAAACTAAAGGGCAATGTTGGCAATTATTGTAGGTGAAAGAAGTGAAATTTCTCTGTAGTTGGTATTTATTGGATACCCCAGGGATATTTTATTTGATATTGAAGTGATCGAGTAACTGACAGATAAACTACATTTAAACTTGAACTGTTCCCACATGAACGGCTGACACTCATGTGGGACCCTCATAAATTAATCATCTGCAGTATCAAAACATTACCAACAAGATTATCATTGCTGTTAATTTCAATGACTTAGTTCTTTTACCTTCGTTTATCAAGGTCACCTAGAACCAAATCTTAATTGTTGTTATCGGAAGGCCGTGTGCACAATATAGAACAAACATACCATGAAACTTGGTCTACATTCAGCATAGATGATCTTGTGGGCATCCGACACTCACATTTTACTGTAGTTGGTGTTTTGTTGCATAAATAACAGTACCTGCCAAGAACAACCATTGCGAACCAAAATCTGTCACCTGTCTTGATGAGTGGTTATCTGTCTTGACCCGTCATTCTAACTACCTTGAAAGTGAGTTCTATTCGCATTCAGCCATCACAACAGGAAACTGCTTGCGGTCAGTCGTCATGGTCGGATCATTTTGTCCAAATATTTTGTGTTTTGTATAAAGTATTTAGCATCTCAATTGGTTCTGTTTTTGTCTTAAAGGTTATTGAGGGCAAAAAATGGTCGGTGGTTTTATGATCATGTCAAGAAAAAGTTTAACGAAGAAGAAATACTTGGTGCTTCCAGAATTGTCCGCGAGTCAATCCGCAGGTCTAAAGGTAGGTAGTCCTTGGCCTGTAGAGTATGTGTTTGCTTTGAATGTGTATGTATGGTGGTTATTGCGGACACTACAATGCAAGTACATTTTCAGTGGCAGTCACAATAAATTGAAATTTGAGTACCAGGGTCCATTACACTTATGTGTCAATTTCCAGCTATACTTGAAAATGTCAGAAGACAAGAAGTTTCATAATTGTCTTGTTACTAAAATAGTCGAGGCTATCTGCAGTTAAGTTATTTGTTGACTTTTAAGTCAGCAAACTACCAGAGATAAACTTTCTCTGTTTGGCATGCAAGAAACGCAAAATGGATTTACGATATATTTGGTTTTCTTTGTCTATTTTTTTCTTAGCTTGTGTGCATTATATTGGAGCAAAGAGGCAACATTTTCTTCATTGGGAAAGTGTAACACGGTTGTTGTGTCACGTGACAAGGCTGGCTGGGCAATTTTAGAGCAGCTCCGAGAGAAGCGGGCCGTATTTTGTGCTGCTGGTCATAGTCAGCTTGGAATTGTCCTCTTTTCAGAGAATATCCTCTTTTTTGGTTTCGATTTCCTCTTATTTGATTTCCAGTTTTCCTCTTTTTTGTCTCTTTTTTATCATTGTTTTGACTTTATCCTTGCAAAAACGTTTATTTCAGTTAAATTTTACTGCACAAAAACATTTCTAGCACACAAGCCTATTTGTGGAATGATACATCAACTGGAAAATTTTCCTCTGTTTTGTCATTGCTCATTCTAGGCCCTGCATAGTAACAGACTGTCACGGAACAGTCTTCATGTCAGAAGTTACTGAGTAGAATTACTAGGAGTAGACAACTTGGTTTTTGTTCGAGTTTGAGCGCTGTCAATGCTTAGCTAGTCTTTTGTAGTTTGCCTCTTCTTGTTTTGCTGTGAGGGCTCTGCTGTCGAAAGTTACGCACTGCGTATTTCAAATCAGCCTGTATTATGCCAGAAGGTTATGGTGATTTATATGTTCATTAATATTAAAAGGTTTCCCTCCAAATGGAGGTATGGCTGCAAGGGTGTTTCTGTACATGTGTTAGGATACTTTTAACTAATTTAGGGATTATTTACTTTGTATATCTCTAACCACTGTATAATGTGCTTTAATGACTTCAGCATGCATGCTGTGTCTGAATACTTTGTAGGTGGGAAATGCAGGTGTATTTGTCACATCCGGCAAGTATACATTTACGCACGTAGATGACAATCATCTGCTGTTATGGTAGTCTTCAGGAGCTTTTTGTGCCATTTGTGTGATTGCACGCTAAGTAACAACTAAAGTTTTTAGTTTGGCCAAAACGGCATTACTGGCTCTGGTCTTTTCCCGAACTTGTTTTGAGACCTGTATTCACCAACCATAAAAATGCCCGCCCACCTCAATTTTAACCAATGTCTCGAGCTTTTTTTAAAAGCTGCAAAGGTAAGCAAAGCTTGAAGTGCTGTGCGCTGTGATTTTCCACATAATGAGTAAAAAATAAATCCCGCATTGTTTTTGCTCATTTCAGGTGGATTTTCTCTTTAGCAACTAAATAATGCCCCACCACAAACTCGTTTTTCAAAAAAAAAACAAAGAACCAGTTAATATGCTTTTTTAGTTTAGATTGTATTTTTTGTTTATCAGTTTGTAACCATATGACGTCAGTGCTATCTTTAAGTTTTTTGTTAATTGAGCAACAGCACCATTTATCAAAGTGAATGGCAGATCAAGATTAAAAAAAATGTGCTTGGAACAAACTGTTAATTTCAATAACTGCTTGCTTCAATTTCATCATATGCATCTTGGAAAACCCCTGACCATCAATTATCAAGTCTACCGTGAACTGACGTGGATGCCTGACCGTTAAGTGCTGCCACCTTTTGATTACTTCTTTGTTCCTCATGTGAAGCGAGTTGCCAAATTCAGAGCTAAGACGGTGAATTTTCTGTTGTTTAATATATTCGAAGTAAAGATTTTATTTCCTGCTACATGGTTCATGATGAGAACTATTAGAAATCATTGACCAAGAAAGAGTAATTGGAAAAGTATTGATCATATTCAGATGAGGACAGAAATCTGCAATATTAATTCAACCAACAGCTTTCTGTTAGATGTTGATAAGCATAACAGTGGGTGAGGGACTTTTATTTAGTGAAGTGTGCATTTGGCCGATTGTGACCAGTCATGCACAACGCAGTGTCAAATGAGTGCAATGAGTAGCCGTGTTGTCAGATATCTAAATATTCATCTCATTAAACATTGATCTTGACTTAATGCATGACTTATTAATTTTCCCCGATGAGGTAACCTTGCTTTTGAAGTGAACTGTTTTTGGGCCACAAAATGGATGAAAAAATTCTCAATCAATAACCGCTTTTCAATTTTTGATGCCGAAGCTTTTTATCTGGGCAACCGATGATTCTAGATAATGATGTCCATAGTATCAATATTCATCAACACAAAGGGTATTCAATTGGAGCGTTGAAAGTTGAGTCGGGTTCAGTGTTTACTATTGTTGCAGAATAGACTAATGAGAGACACATTGTACACTAACGTATTGATCCTGTCTGTAAGGGAGCCTTTCACTGGAAGGTGTTTTTTCATTATTACCCTATACTATGGCTCATATACAATCTGAGCCACATCTCGTAATGCCTATTGATTGTCTGAGCATCATTATTCCAATTACTGGCTTTCACTTGATGCATCTGGCTGCATCAACAGTCAGCGCATTCTGATGAAAACTGACTCACACGTCAATTCCCCGCAGATCCATCTTGACATTCGCACGTCCTCAGCTCTTTCATATTTCCTTGCGTCATATAGATTACCACAGAGCCATTAGTGATCCATCAGTCCTAACTCTTGAGAGGTCTGGTGTTGCACTGTTTCCAATTCCTAGCTTGGCGATTACTGTGTGGTTAGAATCTGCTCTCATGAAAATCTCTGATGTTAATGAATTATTTATGCCGGACGTTGGAATACAAGATTGTTGAGTGGCATATGTGTTGAATCATACGATCTTTGTGATGAAATGGGCCCTCTCGTGTGGGCTTGTGCTGCCTGTTGCTGGGGACATGGAAACGACGACGGGTTATGTTGGTGTACTTTGATGGTGCTCATTGTAACAGTTTAGCATGTTTCAACGGATAAAGCAAGCTGTGGCGTCAGTGCTTGAAACTCAAGGTACAACTTGCGCATTTATGTGTGTATTATATGACTTAGGGCAACCCAATTAAGTTACATTTTTGTGCGCCCACACATACATATGTGGGTGTATATTGCTGTCATCTCCGTTTGGGCGTGCGTGGTCTGCTGCTGTATTTCTTAAACCCTTGCAGGATCTCAATGTGATTTGGCAGATGTGTTTCTATGAAGCTGATAATGGATGGCAACAAATTTCAAACCAACTACTAATGTGCCTCCTAGAGGCAATTAGCGCTTTTTTGCATTTGCCTCTGTATCCACAGAATTGGTTGTCGGATTTTCATTTTAATTTGGCAGATACGTTTCTATTAATGAAATGATCATGATGCTTTTGTATTTTTGAAGATTTGGCGTATTCTGTTATAGTAATGGCCATTTTTGTTATTTTCGAATCCATCTTTTGGCATCCGCCTCTCTATATCCATCTAACTGCTTAAAGGTTTATGAAAATTGGCACATGTGTTGCCGTTGACGTTGGTTTTCGCAAGAATCTGACTACTGTAGCACGCCCTAGTGGCAGTTGTGTATTTTGCTTCCTTAACCCTTTGCAGCATTTTAGTGAAATTTAGCAACTGTTTTCCTATGAATGTGACTGGCTGATTGTTTTTTGTATGGATCCAACTTAACTGCTCTGTCTCTTATAGTCGTGGCGGTTTGATTTTGTAAGCTTTCCTCTGTTTCTTTGGAGTTCCTTGACAGATTTTCATCAAACGTGGCAGATAGTCTCTATTAGGGAGCCAACAATGCCTCTCCATTTTCTATCGAGATCGAAGTATTCTGTGCCATATAGTGGCCATTTTATAATACTTATAAACACCCCTAGAAGTGTACCAGTTGCTGTGGAATTGGCGCATTTCAACGCTTTGCGTTGTTCTTGTTACTTTATATCGGTGGTCGGCATCCACTGTGTTGTTGTTGATTAATCAATGAAACTTAACACCCAAAGCCATCTACCCACAATTACCCATGGCTTCTAGTATTCTAGTATTTGAATCTCAAAAATTAATAAAAATGCTAATCATTGTACTGTCTTGCATATTGCGTCTTGTTTTGGTATGTGCAAACCAAGTTGTTTTGCCTTTGCGTATTGGAATGTCACACACTTGGTGTATTCTCTATTGTCTCTTCATTTTCTGACCTTTTGCCATGACCTATAAATTGGGCTCCTCGGGGATTGTAGGAAGTTGAATATGGTTGCAAAATTACCAAGCTTGAAATGTCGTATGAAAGAACCTCATTTAGTCCGTTAGTTGTGCAGTCTAGCTACATATTCTTACAAAATGGGTGGTTTATGTTTTTTTTTCAAAACGATTGACGGTATTCTGTGCTGTTAACTGAATAATCTGAGGTATTTTACTTGTTGGAAAGTACTTAAATACCAGAATTTTTTCAACTTGTCAGTTGCATAGACAGGGGCCTTCCTTGATGTGATTTTGACTTGTGAAATTTGCCCGCTTTAGTTGAAGTTATTTCGAAAATCATGCAGGAGAGAAGAAAGTTGATCAATATCTTTAAAAAAATTTGAATTTTTTAAGACGCTGTGCGATGTCCTTAAAACATATTTTGGCGTTTTTTCATTGGTATGCTTGCTTTTCCTAAGCTACATTGTGATCTTATTCATTGTTTGAAATTGGTTACAAAAATGGGATGGACTTCTGGTGGCTACACTGCTTTGGCCACGAAATTAACTTCCTGTGACAAGCATTTCGATGGTCTGCTTTGAAGCAATAATGACCTGACCATTCTCTAACTTTGAAATTGTTTCTAATCTGAGCAAGGGCCGTGATAAGACCAATTTTTATGCGTTCATATAATGTGGGCGCGTTAATCCGTTACCCCCTCCATCTGCCCAGTGTCCATCTGGTGTTCGCCGCTGTTTCTCAAAAGCCCCTTGGCCAATTTTGGTCATTTCCTGTTTTTTCATTCTTTTTATTGTGTTGCTCATATGCAACCTCTGCTGTAGACAAATCCATATATCACTGTCCATCTGGAAATCATGCATACCTAGAAACTGTTTGATTTCAATGATATTCTCAGTGTTTTGTCAGTTCATATTCCATGTACTTTCAGCAGTGACTGCTGTTGTCTTTGTTCGGCATTACCAAGTTTAATTTGCTTGTTATGGTAAAATCTCGACCAATTTAGGACGCAATATGGCGACCCATGCTTGGGCTAACACCCCCCTGATTTGTCAGGTCTTCAATATGAGCTCCCTGAGCGTTAATGAGTACATTAGTTTACTTTTTATGGGAGCCATCACTCTTGGGAAATGAAAGTTGAATCCTGAACTAACATTGGAAACTGAACACACAATATGAGTGAGGACCGAGTTGTGGTAAGTCTTCACTTATTTAGCACACAATATGGCCGACAAATGAAATTCTATTTTGTCAAAGTTCTCCACAAAAATAAAGATTAAGAAAATTTCACTCTATTATTATCATGATTTGTACTATGGTATTTAGATGTGGTAAAGTAAATTTGGTAAATTTTCTAGTTATTTGTAATCAGCCTTTGAAAAATGGAAAATGACTATTTTCACCACGGGTATTTTTGTGCAAAATAAGTGGAGAGTTGCCATACTTGCCACGAATGGTTTGTGGGTAAAATGTTAACTTAAAGGAATTTTGAACTCTCATCAATCCACCAGTGTTGTGATCAGTAAAACGGGATTCCTGTGCTGGTTATATGACCAGAGGTTATTGCTATTTAAAGTGGCTTGCGATTTTCAGAGTAGAGCCTGGTGCCATCTCGAGTTCAATCTTGAAGTCACGAGGCACACTACCAGTTACTCATTCTTCATCATTAATTCAAGGTCTTCGTAGGGACTGCGTCAGGTTTTGCCCTATAGCCTAGTTATGTTTAATATTGCATCTGTTTTACCCTGTAACCTAGTTATGTTCAATAGTGCATCTGACTGATGTCTAAAAATATATAAATTGCACATGTTGGCCTACTTGTAATCACAATCATAGGTAGTGTTGCCGTGGACCCTTATGAATTGTTACTTAATGCATTTTTTGATATTGAATCTAAAGCATGTTGACACTGGTGTGGTTTGTTATGTTGTTGAGTCACAGAAACTGTATCGCAGTTTCTAGATATGCTAGGTTTCCTTTGGAGGAGTCTTTTTTGCAATTTATTATCAGCCCTCAAAGCCTTTCAAATTAGATGCTTTATTTGTTGATACTTTATGGACCACATTACAGACCATTAGTCAGTGTGTAAATCTGTCTCCTGCGAGGGATGATGTCATTGAGTTGGTGAAGCATGAGCAGTCTACCATTTTTTAATTTCTCTGGCGAGAGTGTTTCTCCTGTAACAGATTTCCCTGGAATGTCAACTCTTATTCCCTTGGCTTCAGACCACAGTGTCTGTCTGTTGTCCCCATGAACCATGATTTTCTGCGTGATTTTCACCCTAATGGAAATGCTTGGACCAACTGTAGAGACGCTACTTTGTTAAAACTGACTGCGCTGGTTAGTCAAATGCATGCGATTCGTGGTGTTGCAAAATTCACAAATTACATTTTTGCTGAGCTATGGTCCTAGTTCTTCATGTCAGTATCGTGATGTTTCATTCTGTTGCTGATTCAGCAACCTATATCTGCTTTTGGAATTTTTTACCATTACGTTCTCTTTGACCAAAAATAGGTTTTTATAAACAATCCATTTCAAGTCTGTAACCTCATAATAATTGCCTTCATTATGCTTTTGTTTTTGCAAGTCATCTAACAATGTTCTTTTATCCACCTGAGAGAAAAAGTGCAGTGGGTTAGGGTGCTTCTTTTTAACCTCATGCTTTCCATCTCTTCTAGCCCCATCTATTGGCACAACTCTCAACAATAACCCAGAACCAACAGGAAGTACCAGTGTCAGAAGTGAACACTTAAAAAAGTCAAAAAATGAAGACTTTGAAAGCATTGATTCATTGTCTTTGTCCCAACTGTCGTCTGTTTCCCACATAGAGGTGCGCAAAGTTCATTCGCATGCGTACGATGACAGTGATTCGTCAACAGAAGAAGAGGAAGACCCAGAAGTGGCCATGACAAGAGTACCTATACAGACGAGGTCATTGTCCATTCAGAGTTCTTCGGCATTCTCTAGTCAGAGTGAGAGAACAATCACACCTTCTGACCTGGGTGTCACAACGCAGCAACGAGAGTCCAAAGATGCTGGCTACAACAGCCATCATGGCCGCCAGGATGGCTATGGCTTGTCACCAGACTCTGTTCTGGAAGATCCCTCAAACACCAACCATCATGGTTCTACTGCAGTCCCCACTGTATTGCATCCTGACAATGGTAGTGATTCGTTCTCGGATGTTGACTACACGGATGATTTGTCCAATGACGAATATGGTTCTCCGCCTAAAACTGATAAATTTGACCGAGGAAAAAGCGGCGATCGCTATGGTATGTGCCATTGTCTATGGTGTGGTTAACATTGTTTTTGTTCTGGGTTAACATAGTTTTTTGTGTTGGGTCAGTTGGTACTCGTGTTTCTTATCTTAATGTGATACATAACTGAACTATTTTGTATGTCATGATCAATTTGTCATTGTTTTACCATTGGCTTCCTGTGAAACCATTGCATTGAAATCAAGACCAGGTAGTACCAGTAGAATAGTTTCCTTCTCCCTGCAAGCTTACTTTCATTTCTCAGGTGTGGTGAATTGGATTTTAGTATTGTTACGTTTTCTTGCACGCTTAACTGAATAACTGTGCCTGATTGACTTTCATTAACTGTCCGCTCTCTTAGAACCTACAGGCTCCTTTTCATGACCTGGTATACAGCAGTGTTTAATCTTAAACTGGAAGGATGTTTTTTTGAGGCCAGTGTATAAAAATTGTAGTGTTTTATGCTTTTTACTTTTCAGTTGGCTGTTGGTGGGTGATTCAAATCTCTAAGTTAATGACTGAGGCAACTTTTAATGTAATGAATTTTTAAGATAATTTATAGCCTACCATTACCAATAACAACAACGGTTATGCTGAATTTTTTATTTATTTATTCCTTACAATTTTTTCAGAACTAAATTATTGTTATTAGGAAATAAAAGCTAGAAGGTACGAAAACCATTGTATCGTAGCGGATTATTTATTTAGAGTATTCAGAATGACAAGCGTTAAATTTATTAACAGGATTGTGAGACATTCATAAATGATTCAAATGTTAATGGTGTCCATAAAAAAGTAATTAGATGCTGATCTGCCTGTAAGTGGAGATTTCAAAGGATCAGTTGTCCTGTTTTTTAAAAAAACTATAACTTTTAAGTCATATCCACACTACAAGTTACTGTAGAGCTACTTTCCCCGAGGCAACTTCCTTTGTGAAACTTGCTGTAGAACAACTTGACCCTGTTCAGCTGAGCGTCCACACCTTAAACCGTGCGCAAAATGCCTTTTAAAAATCGTTGGAATTGTTTTACGTATTCTGGATAGGCTTAGTTGGTTTGTATTCTGCAGTTTTTGTTTTGGCAGTTGAATGATACTGAGGCTGATGAAACTACTCCATTTATGATGTAAGCTTAGTGATGCAGGGTGAAATGCAGAGTGCTGCTATGCCTAAAACTGTACTTTAAAATTACTTTGAACGGTAGTTTATACTTGTGAATAGTAAGTTAAGATCTAAAACCTATCGCACTTTGATGTATTCCATGAAGACGTCAGTTTAATATGTTCATGGTCAAGGTTAAGACTGCCACTGAAAATGTTGCTTTGAAATTCCGCCATCTTTTGTTATGTATGGTCATATGCTGTATGAGTGTGACATTATGATGTTGAAAATCAAATTTCAGTGATTTAAATTCTGTGACCACTGACTTTGTATTGCCCCCCCCCCCCTCCCCAATATTGTAAACTGAGATTTAATAATGGATTTGAGCCGTTAAAGCAAAAGATGTATTGCATTTAAGCAATTAATTTTTTTAGTCGAAATCATTTATTTTCAACATTTGTCCATGTTACTGCCCACCCCTAAATTTTCGTTTTTAGTGCCCATGTTTGTTTACGCATTTCTTGGTATGAATGCTTGTCTACAAAGTTTTATCTCCTAAAGTATTCAGCATTCCACTTATCTTTATTCAAGTCCTAAAATATAGTATGCTTATCCGGCATACTGTAATCTTTGCTATCAACCAATGTTTTATTTATTTGTTGCCCATGAAGTGGTTGACATAACTACGATACTGTTGAAAAAATGTCATTCGTCATTTGAGTAAAAGCCCGCTACCAATTATGTTTTGAAAGTCCCATGTTTGGCGTAACTGACCTGAATGACTGATATTTGAGTTTCTCTCAATTTTAACACTGTATGCCCATGTCCAACTCAGAGTACACCCACTTATTGTTTATTTCCCCCTTTTGCCCGAACGAATACGATTGTTGTAATGAACAAAATAAGATAAAACCTGAGGTGTTGGTGTTCTTCAATAGATCAAGTGTTCATCACCTGTCAGTTGACAGTGAGTTCACTGTTTTCTTCATAGATGACTACTACCACGATTCGCCGCAGTCTCGGCGGTCAGCCCAATCTGGGGGGTTCAGCCATGACTCTAGACATCCGCCTCTGGAGAGAGACCGAGATCACTATCACTACCACTACTTGAACAAGACTGCATACGTTGGTCGGAACAGTCCCCGCTCCAGTCCTCGTGGGCCCAGTCCACGCAGGGTCAGCCCCAACAGCGGGTCTACGCCTCGCTCTTCTTATACTAACTCTCCTACCAGTAGTTCGAGGTTTCCACACGGTGATACTAACGTTCTGCACGAGGGCTCCAGTCTACACTCTGGGCTTGATGGCTATAACTCCACCTCCAACTCTGCTTCTAACGCCACCTCTAGTCCTAGGTGCTCATCAGCAGGTACTAGTCTTACTAACCCCACTGATTGTGTTAACCCGCCTTTCAGCCAGTCTTTGTCTGACAGCTCTGATGCTGAGCTTTCGGCCACCTCGCAGCTGTCTAACCACGACCTTGCCTCGGACTTCAGTCGCAGTACGCCCATTGATTCTTCAGACACTTCAAGCGACTCCGAGACAGACGAGTCTCATGTCGTCCCAAGACACTCGGACGTTTCCGGTGATGAGCATAGGTTGAGACAACTCAGCACAATTGTTGAGTCCTCGGAGGAATATGGAGACACGGCATCAGAACCATCTGGTGATCAGAACGCTCTGTCTATGGATAGTCTGGATGGATACAAAGTTGCCAATTTAACTGGGACTTCCAAAGGTAAAGCGTTTTCTCAGAGTTTGGCCAACACAGACAAAGTAGCAAATCTTGCTAGTTACTTTGAATCTCTGAAGATCGGAGAGCGTACTTTTAAGCCAGTGGAATTTGGTCGTGGTGATACACTGTACAGTATTCTAGATCACGAATTATCATTGATAATTCTCAACAACAAGTATGACACAGCAGTAAGCAATGATGACATGGTGAAAATGGTGGAGAAAAACTATCCATATAGTTGTGAGACTGATCTTTCCTTTGGTAAACATGATTTGGAGACTCTGGTTGACGTTCATGGTGCTAATATCAATGTGCTCGACACAGTGCCTTATAACCAGCCTGATCAAATGTTGGGTGAAGCAATATTAACTGATAGTAGTGCTGTCAGTGCTCATGTGCTCTACGATGTCGACTCTGGCTTGTACATGGATAAGACAAGAAGAAGTAGCAGTGAAGCCTCTGACAACTTGAGTACAGTTTTCGAAGTGCCAGAGGAGTGCATTGCTCACGAGACAAATTCCTCCGAGACCACGGCCCTGGCTAAAAGCAACTCGGGGGACAGTTCATATTTCTCCGACATCGTTCTGTCCTCAGACAGTCATGAGGTCCGTAGGGCAAGTGGTGTAGAAAGCTGCGAGGTACCCGTGTGGAAGCAAAAGTTGACCAAGCTTGCGGCAAAATCTGGCAATAAAGGTGTCTCTGGCTTTTCTGAGTGTGATAACATGCCTACTGCTTTTGCTGAGGAGCTTGACTATAGTTGCTCTTATAACTACTCAGTACCCGCTCCCTCTGAGGCCCCTGCAAGTGATCCTGATGTGCACTGTGAAGGTATAGTATATGATTATACATGTACGTGATTACGTGTCAGCTGCAGGTATTGAATGGTTTCTGGCTAATTGCAAACAAGCTACAGGTATTGAATGGTTTCTGGCTAATTGCAATTTGGTTTCGAAAGGTTCCAAAACCATGAGCACTGTATTTTAAAGGGGGGAACACAATTGTTTTTTCTGTTACGTTTAGTAAAAATACTGATCGCTGGTTACCTAATAGATGCATTTTTACGTGTTAATTACTATTACTTCGGCATGTGTTTACTATCCATGGAACAACTGAGAAAGTGATGTAAATGGACCAGCAAAAGGTCTACATCTCGGTTCTACTTTCACTTCCATTGGGCAACCATAATGTCTTCTTACTCACTCTTGAACAGTCTGTGTCGATCGTTGTTTCTCGTTGGGAGTGAATGCAGATTAGGGATGCATGTCTTTTGTTATGTAGCTTATGTTACTTTTGTTCCACAAATGGTGATCTGTACCTAAGGAACAATTAATAATTAACTGAGTGAAAAATGTCTACAAGATAAACAGGTATCTGTAGTTAGAGACAGTTGCTTTCCGCCTTTAAAGATGGTGGCAAGACATGGTTTTTGGGACAGAAACCTATTTTGTACAACATTATGATAGCAGGATTTTATGTCTTTGCTATTTGCTAGTTATGCTATTATTCTGTGTTGGTCTAATGTGTGTCAGATCTTTGTCATTTCTCTCTCTCTCTCTTTCTATGTGCGTGTGTATGTGTGTGTGTGTCTTTGTGTGTTCTTACTAGCTTGACTGTGCCTAATAATTGTTAACAACTCTTCTTTAAAACCATGTACAGCAATCGTTATCTGCTTTTGTGTGGAATATATGCTCAATATGTTTTAAAGTCTCAGTAATATAATTTACAGACTGTCTGTAATCTGAGAACCTGGTTCTTGTGATTACTTTTGCGAAAAGATTTGCTACTCAATTTACTTTGATTCTTTATTCTAACTTGCAGTTACGGATTTTCACTTGTCTAGTGCTGTATATGATTTGAAATTTCTTTGCTGTTTTTAAAGTAACACCAGCAGCTGTGGTCATATTGTGAAGTCTCAGGCAGATGACTGTGCAATGCTCCTTTAATCTTTTTCTTCAAGGCCTTCAACTGCAGAGTAATGTTACCTACTTCATCAATCATGATCCTATCCACTGGCTGTTGATCACATGTCATTAGTTAGTCTGAGACATTTTGCTGCCATTTCAGTCGCTAATGTGCTGATTTCTTCAACATCTTCATGCTGTTGTAACTTGTTCCAAATGGGTGATTTCTAGAGAACATTCGTCCAATTCTTAAAGTTTTCATTTCGCCCTCTCTAGCGAAAGTCGTACAGTCCTTTTCCTGTCATAAAATTGGTCTCATAATAGTCCTTACCCTGATAGGATTCCTCTTCTGTTACCAACTTATGTCATCAGCAATTGGTAACCAAAATAGAATCCTATCATGGTAAGTAATAGTACGCGACCAATTTCATGAGAGTGAAAGGCCCAATTCATTTTTTGTTATATTTAGCCAGCTAAACAGGGCAAAATACAACTTTAATAGTGGTATGATTTGAATGTAACATTTTAAAACAATCTATTGCCACTTCATCAAAGTCTCTTTTTTTGAACTGGCAAAACTAAGTGGCCAGAACATAACAGCCTGAACGGCAATGTCTTGTTCTTTTGCTAATCAGACAGCAGACGACAGCGAAGACTGGGAGTGGTGGTGGCACCTGTATCCCCTAACACTAACAGTAGGTGTAACTGATGTAGTAAATGTATAGGGTGTTTCAAAAACATGGATCTTTCATAGACATTTCACAGTTTTTACTAGGATCTGTCTTTTTGATTCACCCTGTTGTACCCTTCATTTACTGCGTACAGCTTCTCTCGCCAGGCTTTTTCAGCATGTGGACAAATTCAACCGTCCATAACGGTCAGGTTTTAACAACCAGCAGCTGTCTACTCAAAATTTGAGCTAGAAAATTCAAATTGTTATTTGCATTCTTGAATTTTGAACCTCAGTGCTTTTGATGTGCCCACATATATGTATGTGTGGTTACAAATTGTTCTCTCTAGCTTGATGAGCATCCATCCCTCCGGCGTCCACAACTATATTACCTAAACCCCTTTTAGAATCTCTGTAAAATTCGGCATTCCATTGTTATGGACTGAATGACGATGACTTTTGGTTGAATTCGGCTACCGATGTTGCAATTAAAGTTTTTCATGTTTTCCTCTATATCTTAAGAAGTTCTGAGACGGATTTTATGGAAATTTGGCATGTAGGCATCTATTAAGGAGATGGCGCATTCGCAGTTTTGTTTAGTTACAACATATTTTGCACCACCTTGTGGCCATTTTTATTATTATTACGTGTCTTTGGCGAAAGCATCCATCCGCCAAACAACACTAAGTATCCTTTTGAAAATTGGCAGATGTTTTCCTGCTGAAAAGCTGATGCTAATTTTTGTACGGCCGCCATTAATTTTTGGATGGGTCACACTACTGAAGCACTCCCCAGTCTTCTTTACGTTAGCCTTTGTATCGTCAGTGTTCTTTGATGGATTTTCATGAAAATTCACAAGTTCCTATTGGGGAGACGATGACACCTTCCTAATTTTGGACAGGTTCAATGTTTTGTGCCACCAAATGGTCATTTTTATGATACTTTCAAACAGCCCTGGCAGCCGTGAGCACACCGTTTGTGGTCCAGTCGTGAGCCCATTTCACCCCTTTGCGTAGCTCTTTGACAAAAATTCACGCCTTAGAAATATAGCATTTGATGTTTTAGCAAAAATTTTCACCTAGCTGTGCTTAAAATTTTCACCTAGCTTCGCTTAAAATTTTCACCTGGCTGTGCTTAAAGTTTTCACCTAGCTGTGCTTAAAGTTTTCACCTAGCTGTGCTTAAAATTTTCACCTAGCTTTGCTTAAAATTTTCACTTAGCTGTTCTTAAAGTTTTCGCCTAGCTGTGCTTAAAATTTTCACCCAGCTCTGCCTGAGCTATTGCTGTTTGCTAAACAGGTAGTCATGAAGTGCTGTTTCTGGTGAGGCTACTGCAATTGCTGGTTTTATTTAATTAAATCTGTGAATATTCACTGCAGAGTCAACGCGTTCCATTTGTCATACTTGACATTTACCCTATATGAATGTCATGTCTAAGTTTTAATAAATGTATACCTGTGAAAATGTACATATTTTTATATGGGTGATATTATTAACATAGCTTTAAATTACAACACACCCATATAAAACATGTAGTTTGGCTATCAAAAATTTATCTAAACAGTTTTTTGCCCTCTCTATTTTTTCCCATGCGATAACCAAATCTCGTGATTGTACTGAGTAACCTTTTGGTTAGACGATGGACAATTATTCATCCAGGTGAATAATTAGGTGCAAAATTTATAAATCATGAATTCTGGAACTTACTATAAAGTAGGACAGTGCTGGAGTAACAGTTTGTAGAGTGGCATTGAATTGTTGATTGATCTTTGTGTGGAGCTAAGCAGTTCGGAGTAAATATTGTGCTGTACTCTGTTTGGCTAAAACACCTGGAACCAAACTATGACTTAATTTACCTGTTGTTGGGTCTCAGTTGTGAATATTCACAGTATTAGCATGTCAATAATACATTGTGACGTTAATAGTTTATGTTGTATTCTGATTATTAACCGTACGTGACCAGTCATTATCTGTCATCTGTCTGTGTAAGTTCAATTTACGAACCAAACAGGCATTGGTGAACTGCAGTGACCTTGCGGTAGCAATTTAAAAACATGGTCATTTTCTGTAGTGGAGAAATGATTTTGGAAGCCAGTCTGTCTAATGTACATTATTGGCTGGAAAAATGATTTTCTGAGATCAGACTCGTCGCATTTGCGGTTTTAGCCAAAAGCTCGGCTGGCAATGTTAATCACCACTCGGTAAATGGCAGTGTATTTTATGTGTATTTAATGTAACTGGTTAAGTCACTGACTTAAATTTCAGCACATGTCTGCCAAAGAACGGCGAGGATTGATATTGTTTTTTATAGCTTTAATCAAAGCTGATAACTTCAAAAAGATCAATACCCAATAATAAAAAAATACGCTTTTTAGTCGTAAAGTCGATTATGTCCCTTAAATTGATACACTGTTGAAATAGTCATGTCATTGGTCCAATATTGTTTTTCTGTCATGTTATCTTTTTAAACAAGATTTTCTGGTCACTGCATTTGACTAGTGTCATTTGAGGAGCCAACTCCTTGTAACCATTCTAACAGAATTGCTGGTTGTAAGAATTCAATGTTTATCTCAAAATGTATGTGCATTGTTACGTAAGAAATGTTTTGTACCATTTTCCACTTCGGCAAAAAATTGACTGTGGTTAGTCTCCTTTTTTGTAAAAATGCAGATTTGGTATTCTGGATCTAGAAGTGTCTGTTGCTTTTAAATGGACGTAGCACACAGGGTTGCTCCTGAAACAAATTCTTCCTCTATGGTCAATATTTATACAAATCAAAATTATTTAGCCTGGAAAGTAGAATCTTATTTTTGAAAGATTTGTGTTTTTTGTGCAAAAGCAGCAACACAATTTTTTTGATCCAGTCTTCTCTAAAGCAAGCCTTTAGCCCACATTCAGTCATGTGGAAAAATAGGATGGAGATTTGCCTGTCAATCAATGTCAGATTGTCAAATGTCCCTCTGTTGACCTGTTATAGCCTCAGATCACCCAGCTGACCAGGAGGACAGGGAACAGTTGCCACCTCAGGTTACAGTTACTGACCACACAGACTCGGGTGCTGATGGACAGGTAAAAAAGGGGGGGTAGTGTGATTGGCTGGGAGGCTCGTGCCATTTGTTGTGTTGGGAGATATTGATATTTTTACAAACATTCTGTCTCGAGTAATCTGTGTGCTGAATGGTGAGAAATCATGAGCTCTTCTGCCACTGATCAACCTGGTGCCTGTAATGAGAAATGAATGATTGTGGGTTGAATCCTGAATGTCTCCGTTGTTACACTCAGTGAATATGGAGCTAAAGGAGTTAGCTTATTCTATAGTGTACTTATGGCATACAATTCTTCAACATTGTAAAAGCATGATAACGATTTTCGCTTGACCCAGGTTTTGAATTGTCATATCCAAGACGGGCTGAGTTGACAAAAATGAAATGCAATTTCTTTCATTCAGGGATATATTTTCAACATTGCACGTTTTTGCATGAATAACTCACCACACAACTGTGTTTACTTGTCGTCATGGTGATTTGCTGTGGAATCCCACTGCATGGATAAAAAGGACCCATCCAAGCCACAAGTGAACCAAGTACACTGTCGCTACAATGGAATGAAGCTCATTTAATTGTTTCTATGGGAAAGTAACTATTTTCAATGCTGCAAATCACCAGACTTGTAGTTTCTGTTGTCTTGCTGAAGTACACCATTAAGAGGCCACTTATTACCATGCTTTCACCTGTCAGTCATTCTCATTCTCCACTGTTGCTTTCAGAGTATAATTTCCAGTGAACTTAGCTGCTCCAGGGTGGCTGGTGAGGATGGACGGGACCATGAGAATATAGATGACATCGTGGCTGCCCATAGGTCACTCAGTGGTAGCAGGTCCAATCTCAACTCCTCGCTAACGGTATGTAATTACGTCAAGGCTCAAACTAACTGAATTTATTAGCTTTTTAGACTTATGTTCATTAGGTCTTGTGATGTGGCCAACAGATGGCGTGCGGACTAGACTTAAGATGTTTGTGATAACTGAATTAATTTATACACGTTTCAAGTTACTGAAGTTGCCCAATCTGATTAACTTGCACTTCTTTGTATGAAGTTGGGATGGCGTATTTTCTCAATGAAAAGACTAATACAAGACTGCTGGAAGCTAAAGACTGTTGGGGGGGGGGTTACAACAGCTGACCAGTTCATAACCATTACAATTTTAAATCCACAGCAGCAGGCTTGTACGGCATAAAATAAAAAACTACTGGCAAGTATGTGCCCCTTGCCCTGTCTTTAAGGCCCTGTAGTGCACGCCGTTTTCGTTGTTTTCACCATAATGGCGTAGTCCTTGTATCCACATCTTGATAGTGCCTGGAGTACTAATAATAGCATGCAGTAAAACTTTCAATGACATTATGACTACATTTTTCAGACCAGTCTGACGAGTATACCAAGCAACTACAGCGGCGCTGGGGCCAACTATGGTAAAATTCCCATCACTGGCGACGTTCTATTTGGTATTGACTACAACTACAAGGTGGGATATCTGGAGATTAACGTGAAGAAATGTCGTGACCTAGCCGTGGCAGATGTCAAGAAGGAGGTGTCCAATCCGTGAGTAGTTAGTGAAGGTCGTGTGTTTGAGAGCTGAGCTTCATAAAACTTTGAAAGATATCTCCAGAGTGTTTTTGATAATAACGCAATATTCAACTATAGGGAACGATTTGTTATAGCATGACATCATTTTCAATGTGTGTTATGTAAATTGTAGGCAGCTGGCTCTGAATGAAATTGGTTACAGACATGAGTGTATGTTTAGAGGTGATCGAGTGTTGGCAGCTGTACCTGGCATGCATCCATCCAAAACACTGTTGTGAAATGTGCATTAAGTGCAGATAAATTAAAACATTTGCTTTGCGTTGCTAAGTGGTTACTAAGTTTTAGTCCTATTTTCAGTCACCACATTTCATATCATTCTGTCCCATAAATGTGCTTTCAATGAGATTTTATTTGTACGCGGTTCTGGCTAATTTTACGTTAAGTTAAATGTACACCTTGTATGCGATCTTTGCGCTGTCCAATTGATATAACCACTTACTTTTGCAGATATATAAAAACTTATCTCCTTCCGAACAAGACAAAGGCAAGTAAACGAAGGACAAGTACGAAAAAGAATACCGTTGAACCCATCTATGATGAGGTGCTCAGGGTAAGTTATTGTCATATCAAATCTGCTCATGTCTTAATTACAGCCAAGTTGACAGTCTTGTAGTAATACTACGTGTATTTGTTGTGGTGAGGTTAAAACATTTTTCTAGTATACAGTGAGGTCACTTGCACAGTTAAAGTGAGTGGCTATAAACCCACATTCCATCTTGGAGGGGTAGTTTTGATGGAGACCACTTATGGCTACAAAATTGGTCTCGACTTGTTCCTTATTTTGGTGGGAAGTGAATTCTGGCTTTGCAAAGAACTGACTCTTTGTTATTCTTTGAGACCAAGCTCAGCGCGTATATGAAAGAAACTGGTCTCAGGCCGTAAGGAAACATTGAAGCCACCGCCAGTTTGTCTAAGTAATAATTTGAGACCTTCAGTGGGGTCAGTGGTCTAAATCAAAAGTTTTTTTCATGGAAAGCAAGTTTATTGCTACTTTCAAAGAAAAGTGTGTGTTCAATGTTGTCAGTGGGTGAAGACTGATTTGGTCTGACTGTTCAGAATGGCATTGCATTTTACCCTCCCATAGTTAAATGTGTGGTTCATTTCATTATACCATCATGAAGTCTGATTGGTGATTTCAATATTTTGCACTTTTGATCTGATTGGTTGGTTTGTTGAGTCACAGTGTGATTAGTCCATTTCAACCCCCATATGTCAATCTGATTGGTTCATTTCAGTACACTATTAGCCAGTCTGAGTTGGAGACTAGAACTCTGTGGTTGTCTGTTTGGCATAGTGCTGGACTGGGTCGGAATGACTTCCTGGGTGAAGTGATGATTCCTTTCGAAGACTACGAGTTCAAAGCCTCCATACCACAGTGGTACCCTTTAGTGGGCAGGGTGAGTAGTGCATTTGTTTGTTGTGTGCACTCAGATATTGCATGCATTTAAGTGCAAGTTGGTCAGTAATACGTTTTCTTGACGTCTGTCACTCTGTCATTATCAGTCTTAATTTTCTGTGAATTTGGTTGGCTTTTCTTAAAGAGTGCATTTTTTGCTTCTTAAATGGTTAAAAGTGTGTTGTGTTTAAGTGTTCACCCCACGTGAAAAATTTTTAGTTTGTGAATTTGTTTCAAATACAGCTCACAGAGCTGGGTTATATGGCAGACCTTTTCAGTTGTTCCATTGCATGGTGTTATAACTTAGTTATAGTCTGATTTATTTGACTTGTTACACATTCATTTAGCATGTCGACTTGCATGTGTCGTTCGTCACTCTGTTATTGCTGATATGCACCGTGTGCGTGTGCGTGTGCGTGCGTGTGTGTGTGTGTGTGTGTGTGTGTGTGTGTGTGTGTGTGTGTGTGTGTGTGTGTTGACTGAGTGTGACCTGTTCATACTTTGGCTCACTTGTGACCATTATCCATGTGCAGGGCCATAACGGCACACTCAACCCTATCAGTGAGGGTTTCGGATGCAACGTAAGGCTACTATAAGGGTGTGGGAAACACTCGCATGATGCTTAACCCGTAGTTTTGCACTTAGATGTTTTGTTAGTACAGCGTATTTTTTGTTTGTGTTATACTTAACACTACTAAAATAACGTTCAATGCACACCAAAAAGTATCACAAAAATCGCCCAGAATTCCCGATCATGATGACTGAAAGAGTAGAGTGACGTTTGTCATTTCTCGACGTGATGGGAAAATGGAATTTTTTGGATTATTTTTGGCACGTGCTGTATAACTCATTTACAAAATTTACATTAACTAAACTCACATTGACCTAACAGTTTTTTTCTGTGCAACATTTTCATTCTTTCGTATTTCAGTTAGACCTTATAAAAATACATTTAAGTGCGAGATGAAATGTTTTTATGGTAAAAATTTGCGTAGGGGGCAGTCACCAAAATTTTGGGAATGTATGTTTGCCTCTAAGGCTGTTTACCAGGGACCTCCAAACCCCACCCTTTTAAAGTAAACTGTCAAAACATGATCATAATAAAGTGAACTTTCCCAAAGGTAAGCCCTAATAAAGTTAGATTCACTAAAATGCCCTTTGTGGTCAAAATCTTAGCTTAAATGCATAAAAGTGACCTTTCACATAAAGTTTTGTTGAAAGTTACGTACCCAAGTTGGTTGTGACTGCCTCCTGCTGGGAAAAAATTGGTCTTCTGAGATTCTATGTTAAGTTTCAAGTCCTTTAAATAAAACTTACAGCCTAGTTTTGTATAGTTCATTTCTTATTTCAATCAACGACTGAGATTTTCAAATAATTTTCTGTCACCATTTTAATAGTGTTTTGAGCGATTATAGTCACAACATTACAACCTTTGGAACATCAAAAAATAACTAAAATTTTTTGTGGTATGAATTGTTGAGATATATTCGAAACAGTTGTGTTATACACGCTAAATACAAATGAAATGTTTGTTTTCGTATTCGTTTTTAGCACCTTTATTCTCCGACGTTTTAACATCTGTAAGTGGCAACAACTCTCCTTACTGTAATGGTCGATAAATAACTAAAGAGTTGATTGAAAAATCCTGGCATGTGATTGTTCTTCTAGACTTTGGTGATCGATTTACACAGAATTTTGGAAATTGATGAACCAGTTGTAAAGAAATGAGCAAACCCTGCGACAGGTATTCTGAAAATGCGAATGTATATAACGCAACTATAGTCAAACAGTCAGCCGGAAGCGTTATTCAGCTAAGTTATGCATAAGATTTATAAAGCGTGCCATTTTTATGCAGTTAATCAAAAGATCTGTTACTGAAGAAACCGTGTCTTGCATGTTTACGATTGATATGGTAGTTAATAATCAGACTTTTGTCATTTTCGTGTCAAAAAATGTCAGATTAATGCTGGCTAAGTACTGGGCGAAGCTTATCAACAGTTTATTGTTTGAGCTAACCAAGACTCGCTGCTATGGCATTCATGAAACGGCTTCTGTATTCATAGAATTGCGGTTTACAGCGTTAGATCGTATAAAGACCAATATCCCTGCCACAGATTACTGTCACGAGAATTCAGAGTGCCTCTGGAAAACGCTTAAAACAACACTTCGTAAAAATTTAACAAATTTTTGGTTCTTCACCTTTTCAATCAAAGATAAAACTAAATGCACTGGAGAAAACTAAAAAATGTCAAATTTAAGAATTCTATCAGATCTTTAAACCTTACAAGAACATTCTTGTCGAGAAAAATATTTTTCTGAAATCAGCAGTAACTCCTTAGTTTTATAGCATCAGTCAAACACTTTTCTACTAAACCAAATACCACGTATTATATAGCAGATTATTTTAAGCGTATTTTAATGGTAATGACTAAGGCCTCGGTTTCAGTTAATGCCTGGCTGATCTGGCTGACAAAAGCAAGAACTGGCAATTTGTAATCTAATCGCAGCTCGTTTGAAATCTCTCTCTCATTCAGACTGAACTAAGAAGTTTTCATCTGTATCAGTGTTTGCCTGAGACTGTTTCTGCTGCATTTGACACTAAAAATCACCTGGGATGCAACTAATTAAGGGTTTATTTTATTGAGTTCATCACCTGGGATGCAACTTTTGACAAGTTCTGAAAAATAAAGTATAGAATTAAGACTCTTGCACTTCATTTCGTAGTCATCTTTCTGTATTTTTCATCGATGAAAGAACCACCAGATTAACTTGTTAACCTGTATGCATTTTATTTTATGCTCGTGTAATGATTTCATGGACCCAAAAAAACCCGAAATGGGCCCCCAAAATTTTGAGGGTGGTTCCATGGGTGTTAGCAAGTGTTGAGCAAACAGTACTCTAGTTGTAATAGGTGTGAAAGGTTAGGAATACGTTTAGCTGGTACTATTTAATAGATTTGTCTGAATTATTTTCAAAACATTACTTTCTGTGTATTTTGTCCCGTTAACTTCTTAACTGAAATAAACCTGTTTTACCTTCTCTATACCATATGCTTACCATTTCTTTTTCTTGGGCACGTCTGGTAATTTCAACGTCAAAGTGTGTTTTGGTAGTTGTTTGTTGACAATTAAAACTGTTAACTGTATCTGCATCAATCCTGTTAAATGCAACTCTGACTTGTGTTAGTCTACAGTTCAAATTGAGGTATGGACCATACCACCATTTTCATGAGTGTACAAAATGTATGATACACGCTGCAACAAGGCAAAATATAAAGCTGCTTGAATGTATTGCTTTTTTCACATCATAAATACTTGGAAGTGTTAAAATAACTCTATTCATTGGCTATACAGATGAATACCTGCTTTGAAGTTTGAAAGGTATATTCAGATTAAAATGTAAATAAACACTGCTTATAAAATTAGCAACATTTTTGTTCAGTTTTGGGAAAGGTTACTGAAAAAGTGCACCTTTTGTACACTGGTGAAAATGGCATTAATTGCAAGTGGTTCTTTTTTTACTTACGGAACTTTGATATGTCGTTCTTCAGCATCTTGTAGCATGCGTATTGGGCTTAATGGCTCGTAGCAGTGTGCACTAGGATCCAGGAAATTACTTGAAAATTGTTTGATAATATTTCCTGTTTGTGGTGGTTTGCTATGCCCAAAAGATTGCTTGTTTAAAGTCTTAATTGAACAGTTAGTGACTTCTGTCCCTAATCATGGGTGCGTTCAAATTCTCCCTTGCTCTGTTATGTCATAGAAAGATCTCCCTCCACCCAGACCTTTTTAACTCTTTGAAATGCAAAGACCACCTGACTGCTCAAGTTTTGCAAGGTATTGAAACGATCACTCGGATTCAGTGGCAGTGGCCTTCATTTACTCACAAGTAACCAAGGTTTATCAGAAATTGGGGCGTGTTCCATATTGCTAGACAATGAAGACACTTGCGGCTAGAAATCTTGGCTTGCAGATCTGAAATAGTTCCAGTGTTAACTTACAGATGTCTCCTACAATTCATGATTCCAACCTTGCATTTTGTTAGTGTTCTCCAGTAAGATCATGTTGCCTAGTTGTGAATGTGTGATGGAGACTTATTCCTTTTTAACGATTGGCTTTCAGAGAGATGAGTCACCGATGATGGTTTCGTACAAGGGAGAGCTGAGCATTGCCTTGAAATACGTCCCTCCAGATAGTGTGTCCCAGCTGCCCCTGAAGAGGACGCTGCGCAGGAGGAAGGGTGATGATCCTCCCCCTAACATGGGCGAGTTACATGTGCTGATTAAGAATGCGAAGGACCTGACTGCCAACAAATCCAACGACACATCAGATCCTTTCTGTAAAGGGTGAGAATAATGTTGTTTGGTTTGATCCAGCAATTTGTGTTATTCACAGTTTAACATGATTATTTTTGCATATGATTTTATTGAGTGCCCTTAGCGGTTGTATAGTCAAGAAGATATTAAAAACCCTTTCTGGGTTCACTGCAGTTCATTTAAAAGCCTGGATACCAAACCTAGTTTTGCCCTACTAACAGGATACTAACTGAAACAAAATAGTGCTCTGAAACCCTTGACAACCCTCAAAACTTTAAAGAGAAAAATTTGAGAACTCCTTTCAAAGTCTGCTAAATGGGCTAGGGTAACCTATGCTCTTAGCAAATTACACGGCAGTTGTGGGAAAAGACCGCCCACCAAGGAAAATAATGTCCAATCCGTGACATGGGGAGGATGAGTTTTTAGTTGATTCCTGCTTTTAACTTGGAAGGTTGATGACCAACGCTGCATTAACAGGTGACAGAATGAGGATTGGTTGAAATCATCAAAACAGGGTTTAGTATGGAAACACCTGGACTGGATGATGAATATTTTGTGTTTAGAAAAACCTGTTGTGAAAAATCTTAAAATATGTTTAACTTAATAACTTGTTCTTGTATCAGCTCTTCAATTTGTTATTTTATGTTAGAGTTTTATGTTGACCTTCTTTCTATTTGTTTATTTGAAAACAAAAAGTACACAATAAAGAAGAGAATAAAAATTTAAATACTTCTCGTAATTTACTTGACCATTCAGTTTAATTTATTTTCACGATGATGAAAGACAAGTTTGATATTCAATCACAGTGATCCCTCATTCATTCTGTCTCTAGGTACCTTCTACCTGACAAGAGCTCAACAGGAAAGCAGAAGACAGCCGTCTGTCGAAAGACGTGCAACCCAGAGTGGCTGCACACATTCATCTACGGTGGCGTCACCTCTACTGAACTTCAGGAGTGTTGTCTGGAACTGACCATCTGGGACCATGAGAGGGTGTCCACCAATGACTTTCTGGGAGGACTGCGACTCAGCCTTGGACTAGGTATGTGCCTCACAAAACAGTCATACTGGAAATGTTTGACATTTGTGGATTTGCAGACCTGTGTTTGTTATGCTAATTTATTATTTAGGTTTGATTTAAAGTGGTTAGAAACCTGTGTTTTGTTAAAAGAAACTAACTTATGAGGCCACTTAGTGCTATCAAACTGATCTCAACTTGTTCCTAACTCAGATACGATGTGGTTTCTGGGCTTGGAAAAATGGAAATTGTCATTAAGCTAGACCATGCTTGGTATACATAAAATAACCCACAATGACCTACCAATTTGTAGAGCTTTTTATCAAGCAATGACAAACTGTCAGTTCTTTATAAGCTGAGAAATTTACTTTAATTTGACCGAGGAATAACTAGAAACCACTTTCATAATGGTAAGTAGTCTAAACTGAAACATAGTTTTGTGATGAAAGACTGGTTGACAGCGGCTTAAATTTACATTAGATTCATTTTGTACCACCAAGTTTTCACTCAGCCCGATTGTTTTGTCAGAAGTTGTTTTTTAAATGCCTTCTTTGAGTCAGTCATGAAAGATAACCTTTAATGATGTTAGCTTGTAAGTGACATGTTTATAGAGAGTCATTGTGAGCTTTGGAGTATTCACATGCACTTTGAACTTTGAACTTGTTTTATTTCACATTTATTGTTCTCCCTTAAGGTTCTTGAGACATGGTACATTTTGTATAAATGCACAACTCTTGGAAGATCAACGATGTTCAATGGTTAGTTGGCTTTTTGCTAATGATGTTGTATGTAAGTCGAATGTTGTGTGTGTGTTGTTTGGTCTCAGTTCATTATGTATTTTGTTTACAGGTAAAAGTTACGGCCGTGAAGTGGAGTGGATGGACTCACTGGGTGATGAAGTGATAATGTGGCAGAGCATGCTGCAGAAGCCCAACTCATGGATTGAAGGGACACTGGCCTTGAGACCGACCATGGATTATAGATGAGTTGAGCATGCATCCAGAGTTAGGGGCCAACTGTCATATTCTGAATTATTCCTTGGATTGAGGGTCAAAGCTTCTGAGATCAACCATGGATTGTAGAGCTGACGGAGTGTCCACATTCAGGGCCAAATGTTATGTTCACATGAATTATTTCTTCGATTGAGCGGACACTGGCCGCGAGACCATCCGTGGATTATAGATGACCTGAGAAATTATCCACAGTCAGGGACCAACTGTTATAATCGCAAGCTGTATACTCGAGAACAGTCATGAATTACCCGCAACATCTAAAGTCAGGTATCAACAGCTGTTTTAAGGTGGAGTTGTCCTGAGGCTAACCAATTATTCATGAAGAAATAATTATGATCTGTGGCCAGCTGACATGTTGACATGAGGTTGATTTTGTGTGAGCTGATGAAATAACCCGAGTAAGATGCCAGCTGGCGTATAAACCAGGGAAAGCCTTCGGGTTTGTCGTGGGTTGTAGGTAGCTGATGTGTCATCTTAGGTTTGGGGACAGTCGTTCAAATGTTTAAAATGAGATGAAAATCAGATGAGAGTCCTTATGACCACCATGTGCCATATTTGGGCATGTAACCACATCGTCACCATTCTGAGTCCTCACATGTAGTATTGCATTTTACAACCATGAATTAATTTTTCTAAAAAAGTGAGGAAATGGAAGGTGATAGATTTTATTTCTAAGGTTATTAGTGTTACAGACCCACGTGTGGTGTGGTATTGCTGGCCAGAAACTCTAGTATGGTTGGTTTCTCTGCACTGTGCATCAAAACGTAGTGTTAAAGAGGCTATAAATCAACCTTCATCACGTCGAAAGAATTCTTGATCAGGACCAGTAATCACATTTGGGTATTGTTCCTCATTCAAATTGAATGTGATTGCGGAGCTTCAAAAGAAATGATAGTTGGTTATTGTTTGAGACAAGTTGACTTGTCGTGGCATGTCATTTTATTTGCCAAGAATGGTCTCTGGCAATGACTTAGTGTCCGTTCTTTGCAAGACCAAAAATCACTTCTCGTCTGATTCAGGAAAAAGTATAGAACAATTTATTGGAAGTCCAAATCAAAAGTAAGCTTGTTGATGGAACACAGGTTTATTGTTGCTTTAAGTGTTCAAACTAGACACCAGATTACGTTTGAGCAGCAATTCAGGCCGGCCTTGTTAGTATAAATTGGGTGTTCATGGGCACTTTGAAGGTTGTGCGTGAACTCTAAACTGTTGTGTTACTTCAAATTTGTCTTGATGGAACATTTCCAGTCATTGTCTTTAATAACGAAGCACTGGCACATTTCCGTAGGCTGATCACCATGTGATATGCGGTGTAAGTTCATTTTATACTCACTAAGTTCATCATTTATATCAATTATGTATTTTATTGCTTCCAGTCACAGTCAAATGATTGGTGATCAGTTGCCATTGTCATTTTTATTGCATAGCATTGACTGTAATTTATCTTTGGTGCTGGCGCATAACGTGTAGATATTACCTATTTTATTAACCAAGTTCTGAGACATGAAACAATGGCCTTAAATATTTTAACCCTCATTATGTATTACTGTATATGTGCGGTTTTAGGCACATGTGTCTACAGCATGTTTTTTCAGCATTTTTGCTCAAGCTTGCTTCACTTCAAAGGCATAGCTGGCCATGCCTTTAACTGGTTTTTATGTGTCTGTGATCCATCTTGGCACTTTTCATTTAAAGGAATAGGACATCAACATTGTACACACCATTTTGTAGTCAAGCTTCACCCAGGTGTTATTTTAAAATTTTGTCCATTTTTTGCTTAAATGTTTTGCTTATGAGCACATGTGTCGGACTTAGGAGACACTGCTTCAAATAGAGGCACGTGAGCCTAAATACACGCATGTACAGTATGTATCGTATTGTAACCACTGTGGAAATCTGTATGTTCTTTGCACTGTTATTTTTACAACAGAATCTAGGTTGCAAGGATGTGCAGCAGTTGCATTTTGTCAATTCTTTGAAAAGTGTAAGTGTTCTTGCAGGTTTTTTAGAATTTGCTACCACCATAGGACGCTTTTTACATCCAATTTAATCTTCACAATTAGTTGGTATTTTGAATTATGGGACTAATCTGACCATTCCTTTACCAACTTCTATAAGCTGTACTGATTGTTCCTCTGCCCCTGGTGGCAATTTTATTTTGTCTGCTTCTTCACCTATGACTTCTTTTATAGGTAGATCTTCATGACATTCAGCCGATATTTTCTTATTGGATCTGACTGCACCTGCCCGTGGTTTCAACTATTGTGGTACCCTTTTGTGGCAATTTACGTTGCTCGGTAGTTATTTTGATTTTTGTACTCGTCCGGGTTAGTGTTCAATACGGTTAAATTGGGGAGTGGGGAGGTAAACGAGTTACTACCATTTTGGCGAACTACAGGATTCACAAAATACATAGGCACTTTCAAGGATACCATAAACTGGGGACGAAAAAAACTTCATTGGGTGGGTGTTGAGCTGAACATGGGCAATAATCCGGACGATTATGGTATTTCAGTGCTCTGTTGTATAAAATGTATCTAGTGTGCTATGCCAGTAGTCTGCAGTTTGTGATGCACTATTACTAGTTTCCAGAAAACCTGCCTTTGGCAAACATCCCTGTGTGAAATGTATTCATCTTGGTTAATGATTTTGGCGCAGCATAATACAGCCACAGGATTTCTAAATCCTGTCTATAATCAAAAGTTCTTACTACACAATTCTAAGTACATGCATATTTTCTGACATTCTCATAGTTAAAGAACATAGTGAATTGTACATGCTTTTGTTTACTTTCACCTGTCTTACAAAGGGATGGTTTTATAAAAATATTAATCAAACTTATTCTTACGTTTCTGTTTATATGTATGTTATGTAGGTGATGCATGTTGGTTATTTTGGGTAGTATTTCTGTTTTAATATTTTACGTTATTGACATTTATTAATAAAAATTATTAACTTAACCAACTCTTCTTTATTTATGTTGAGCCTTCTGAGAGAACTAATCTGTCCATAAACCACATACTTGTCATTAGCCTCTTCCTAAAATTCAAAATAATCTCTTTTCAAAAATCACACTGCAACAGAAAACTCAGAATTTTTGTTGTTATTTTTGCAAAATGTTTTTGCTTTATGTCTAGAATACATGGAAAAGATATAGTAATGTTCCATTTACTTTCCAAAGACGCCAAAATTGCTACTTGACAGTTTTTCAAACTTTAAGGCAGATTACTTTACTGAAAATAGTTGAAACTTTATCAAGATTGTTTTGTGACCACTACACAGGCTTAAATATTTTTTCAAGCTTAAAAGTTCTTTTCCCTCACCACACTGTGCTAAATAAGTGAAGATTTACTGAATCCTAATGATTAAAGAAATTTAGACTGAATCACTTGATAAAAACAATTAGCCACGCATGACACACTTGAAAATGGTTGCTACCTAAGTGAACAGTGCCATCTTTGAAACCGTCGTTTTGGTTCATGTTTTAGGGAGGAAGCCCATGTTTTGGTCCAAGTTTTAGGGAGGAAGCCCATCTTTTGGTCCAAGTTTTAGGAAAGAAGCTTTTGTTTTGGTTTGTCAACATGTCAAGTTAGGGTTTCTAATCACGACAAAATCGTGGATCAAATGGAGTTTCCACAATAATTTAACCTTGTATCCTTAATATAGCTAAATATTCTTGAAATTCCAAGAAAAATGACTCACCTAAGACAAATCTTAATACGAGAGCGCTCGGAGGAGCGACACTTGGCGGAATTAATCGAAAAGACGACGATGGGGAGGACGACGACAATCATGACGATCAAAGCAGCAATTATGAATAACACGATAACATTTATGTGACTAGCAAAGAAATCAAATAGAGAGCATACAATCAACTACAATAAAGAATGAAAACCAGCCAGCTGCATGCTTGCATAGGTGACCGAAGGAACAACAGTATCCGAAAATCTCGAATAATTCAAAAAGTAGACATCATAGTGCAAAATGTAAAATATCTTCTGAAAACCCGTTCAAAACTCTATCTAAAGTGGTAGTTTGGCAAAAATCAAAAAAATTTTCGAAAAAAATTAAAATTTGCCGTTTTTTTTGAAATTCAAAGTCAAACAACTCGAAAACGGTAAGTCCGAGAAATACGCTCTCGCAGACTTTTTGAAAGGCCATACTTCAAGGAATCCACATGCAAAAATTCACGTCATTTGCTCTTCCCGTTAAAAATGCGACACCAGAACGATTGAAACCGTGTGAACATGCGCCACAGCCGCCATCTTGAAAGTGACTTCCGGTTCAACAATTTTTTATAAAAGCTTATTAAACTCAACAAACACGTGACCAGTTTGAAAGTGATTGGTTTGCAAATGCGCACTCTACAGGAGAAAACGTTTTTGGCCATATTTCGGGGTGCGCATGCGCCACTTCCAATATTTCCGCCATCTTTGACCGGAAGTCAACGATTTTCTGCACACTTGTAGCACATGCATTCTAGTATAATCGTACTGATTTTCAGCCATGTACATCGAAAAATGCGGCCTCTACGAGTATTTGACTGTGAAATCGGATACAAAATGGCCGCCACGTCTGCCATTTTGTATTCGATCAAAACCAAAAAAATAGGCTTCCAGGACTTTCCAATCTACACGTCGTGTGCAAATTTCGTGAAAATCGGACGAAAATTGCGACCTGTAGAGTGCGAACAAACAAAAAAAAACTTTCTGTCAGACCAACATACTTGGCGGAAGAATTCCGCCAAGTAAAAACCTAAATTTGCCTCAAGTTTGTGACAAGAAAGATACAGTCACATTCTTGACTAACTTACTGGATGTGGAACTTTCAAAGTTTAGAAATTCAGACAAATCTTACACTTAAATCAAAATGAACTTAAGTCAGTTTCTTAGAATGGGTCAATGTACTGGTGCAGAACAAGTACCGGATACTGGAAACTCGCGAAAACGTAGTCTTCATAAGTCGTCGCCATGCATAAGAAGTGAAGCAAGTGATGACATTAGCTGGGGAGTGTCTAGCGTCTACAGAGTACAGTTTTGTACAGTATGCAGATGATTGTGTATTAAAAGCTGACTGTGATGAATCTCCTTGCACATCCTTCTCATCAGATATTCTTTTCAGTGAAAGCATGAATATGAGCCCCAAACATATCAATGGAAACACATGGATATAACTGTATGGCCATGCATTTACCAACTCTCTATGAGTTTTACGAAGTTACAGTACAGATGTGGTGAAAATGCAGATGAGACATCTGATCAGACGGCAGATCAGCCATCTCTAATATCATTAGCACAGCATTAAAGTGTAAAATGTTAATATTCTGGCCAATCATCTGCCATCACCAAGTCTCACCACAATTTACACGGACTCACAGTAAGAAGGCAGATTTCCGTTCTGACTTAAGGGTGGACAATCAGAACACAACCATTAACATGTGAAAATTCTTTTAGACAGCATTTAATACATCCAATCTGCTTCCTGATCACATGACATGCGAATGTGGTATTAGATAAAACCAAGAGTTTGATTGCCCTTTTCCATAAAACAAATCTTCCAAAAGTTTCAACTCTGGACTTGCTGTTATCTAAACTTTACCCACATTTTGACAACAGGAGATTAAATTAACGCCTCTACTCCATCACGTATTTAAACGTGTGTCCTTGCATCTCTATTCTGATTACTAAAGTCCTGGGATCTCTCCTGTTCTTTGCAACAGATATCGTGCCCTCCACCTGACCATCTGCAGGCAGAAGAGAGTTTTCCAACAGGAACACAGTCTGTTTCCAGTGAGTTGGTGAGTCATGTGCACTTGTGGAAAATGATATCTGAAAAATAACAAACTCATTGTCCAACAACAAACACGCCACTGCCAGAAAAAATGTTGTATGCAAACAAATGCATAGTGTAATTTTTTGACAATTAGTTTTCTTAAATTTTATACGATATTGTCATAAACAAAGCAATCTCTTCACTATCTCTGCCACTTTGATAACATCAACATCATTCTTAAAGAATCCTTTGTCAGATAAATCACAACATTTGTTTACAGCAACACGGTGAAGTTTGTTTCTGTCAAGTAATTGTCTAATTTGGTTGCCATTTTTCACAAGATTTTTCTAAAGCCATCAACAAACTGTTCCATGTCTCAGTTTAGGAAAGCATGACAGCAACCACCAATTAAGTGTAGGTCAAACTTACAGATTATTTTGAATCTTTTTTAGATGGTTTTAATCACAAATGCAAGACATGGCAATTCAAGACACTGATTAATGACAAATCAATCACCTGTTCCCACAGTCAGCATCTGCTAATGTGACATACATAAGGACAGGAAACATTAGTTCTGCAGTTGATTTTTAAGTTCTTTCAGATTTGTTGACAAGTGAGAGATGAAACAAAACTTACATTTTGGTCTCCATGGAAATCTATCACAAAATAGCCAACTAGAGCTGTGATTGGTTTATCCCCCTGGCATTTCAGACTAAAGGAAGACTTGAAGTTGAGATCTTTTGTGTGACATTCTTCACAGTTGATTCTCTGCATAAGAAATATCAATAAAACCAGTTCAAAGTAGAACAACACACACTACAAAACAGCACAGGGGACCTCTGAAACAAGAACTGACTTTTGTCAGTAAACAAAAACTTTCTATTGTGTACAGAATCAAATGATGCTCCGTGACATGGTAAACTATGGCTAAAACAACTTTTATGGTTAAGAAGCTACTGCGAGATGTTACAGTTTAACAATCCAAGGCAACTTGACCCAACTTCAAACAGCAAAGTCAATTTGTAATACCTGTCATAACCATTTGTTTTCACTTCCCCAAACAAAAGCAGATCACGTACCCTCCATTCAGACCAACAATCGAGCACCCCATAAACCCTCTGTCCTCAAGAACATATTATCCTCTGACATACACAGTTGAAAAACATATTACAAAAGTTTCCTTGTGTGTAAATCTACCTTTATTAAACACGGCTCGGTGCAAATGTACTCAGGATTGACCACGGTTACTAGGGCCTCCTCCAGCACACGAGATTTCATGCAACTCATTTTGAAGCCGTACACGTCATTCCAGTAGGTTACATGACTTGAATGAAGGCTGGGGTCAGTAGTGCCACACAGGTACATATCGCAGCCATCAGGAAAAACTGGAAATAACAATGAATGAAATGCACAAAAAAAATCAATTCGAATAACCACTTTGTCTTAGTTGGAAGTTAATGGAAAGGTATTCACAGAGTGCAGATAGATAGAGAGGGGGGAGAGAGGGGGAGGAGACAGGGGGGAGAGAGAGGGGGGGAGAGGGGGGGAAAGGGAGACAAACAGGGAGAGGGAAGGGGAGAGGGAGAAGGAGAGAGAGAGGGAGAGGGAGAGGGAGAGAGAGAGAACACATAGCAGATACACTGTATCAAATATTGTTTTTTACAACTGCAGTTCAGGAGGAAAGAAGTCTGTTTGAAATAGCAAAGCATTCAAACAGAAACACAGCCTGTGAAAAAACTGTCTTGGGACAAGTTCAATTTTAGCTAGAATGTCTATATAGTTTACACGGGAGTTATCATGAAGAATATTTTACTTCAAAATTTCAGTGAACTTCATAAGCAAAAAAGGGTGTTTCATAATGATCTTTATTAGTACTACTTCACGGCAAAGTCAGCCTTGCAATTCCTCATTTTTAAATATAAACAACTCTGAATTCTTGAAGCATATGAACAGATGAACAGCGTAATCAACTACCTCGACCAGCAGGAGCTAACCACCGATCTCTGGCCAGTAAGACAGTGTCCAACATGGATTCAAACAGCAGGAAATAGCCCATCCACTCCGAGATGATGATGTCTACCTAAGGATGCAACATAAAGTAATGATTTACATATCAAAAGTATTCATTATTATGCACACATCTGAATTTCCATCCATCTGGTATTAAGACACAGTTGTGACCAACAGGTGGTGTAAAGGTCAGATTGCTAACAATGAATACTATACAGTCACACGACTACAGATCTATGATTACCCCCTTGGTGACATCAAAATATTGTCTCTGACATACAGAGTTTCATCGCACACAAACATTATGCACGTAGAGATGATTGGGCTAAGCATGGACAAATGGTTGAGAAGACAGGCAAGTACCATCTTGGCCTGATCAGTCTCGGAGCGGAACTGAACTTGTAACATCCCTGGTTGAACTCTAATGTTCTGCTGGCGGAACTACATCCCACTCAATAAACGGTAGAGTATTCTAATCATAAATAACTGGTAGGGTCACTGACTTGATTTGTTTGACAAGAATTGCCAATTTGTAATAATATCACACAAACAACAACCTTTGCTGTTTTATAGCTGTAGTTAAACCTAATAACTTTCCCACCGAAATACAATAATCCATAAAAACCCTTTTTGGCAAAAAACCAATAATGTCCCTTTTATGCCTGGGGCTGAAAGTACAATACAAAGTAAGGGACAGTTGATAATGTGCCGGGGACACTAACAAACATGTTGCATAAGATTAGATTAGTAGTGCGTTGACAGACACTTGATGTCAATAGTGAGTGCAGCCGTCTCTCTGTTAATTGGGTAAGTGAACCACAGCTGCAACATTTTGCGTACCATATATATATATATATATATATATATATATATATGAGTTGGACTGATTTAACGACAACACATAGCCTTCAAATACAGGGCTTGGATTCACACTGGAGGTAATTACCGCTACAGGCATGTAACCTTGAGAGTTAAAGCACCGATGAACCCGCTTTCAGACCGTCAATAACTAACATTTGATTTAGATCACTTTCTGCAGTAAAATTGGTTTCAACTTGTTCCTTTATCAGACGAGGAATGATTTCTGGGCTATGGAAGAACTAAAAGCCGTGCTGAGACCATGCAGCACACATAAAATGACAAACCATGACAAGTCAACATATCGAGCCTAATCTCAAACAATAATGAATTGTCAGTCCTTCTCATCACCAGATCGTCCTTATCTGAGTAAGAAACAAGTTAATACCAGATTTATAGCGGAAAGTGTCTTAAATCAAAGGCTATTTTTAACAGGATGTGGTTCTGTTGTTGTCTTGAGGCACCACAAGTAGCCCCTCAGGGAATATACTCCATTACATCTCAGTGTGCTAGAAGTTAAACACAGTTGAAACTGCTGGTACCTTAGCTAAACGAGATACACCTACACTACAAGACAAAAGCATTTCCCGACAAACCTTTTCTACAGGTAAGGCAACATCTTCTACACGACCTTTAACAAGTGTGATGACATCACTTAGTTTGTTTTCCCTGAAAACAATAAAAATGATAGTTTTCCTTCTTTTTACACTTCACACTCGAAGTCCAGTATTCCGAAGTAGTTCTCATTCATTTCCTTACGTACATTCATTCACTCACATGTATGACCGAGCTCAGAGGAGTAGGAGACACTTTTGAGCAATACTCGATTGTTTGCCAGTAAAACCAGGATTCGATCCTGGGTCTCCCAACAGGGATTCCGGTGCTCAAACCACACGGTCTACTTATTGGGTTTATAACAACGCCATCACAAAATGCTCAGCAAACCATCATAATTAAACTTGTGACTTATTTAGCTGTAATTTTTCAAAACTGGTTTAGTAACAACTGAATCCCGAATAAAGCTCCTATTACCATTTTTGCAGGTAGCAGCTAAGTGATATATGTCAGTGTACAACAATGCCCTTACTTTCTGGCTTGTGGAATAAACAGTGGACGAACTCGACCAGTTACCTGACAATGTCCATAGCCTGATAAATGATGTCTGACTGGTCAACGCCAATGACCTTCCGTGCCCCAGCAAGGGCAGCAAACATGGACAGTATACCAGTACCACAACCAACGTCCAGTACCACCTTGTCCTTGAATACACCTGGATTCTTGTACATGAAGTCTCTGTAGCTCTCTGTACGAACTTTGTCCTAAAAAAATTCAAGTTAATTTTAGCAGAGCATCAATCAAAATACCTGCCATATCTTGAACACAATATCAAACTACCTCGATTGAAGAAATTGCAGTCGATGAACAAACAAAAGCAAATTGCAGAATGACAAACTACCTCATCTTCACAAATGTGAAATCAATACCATTTTTAGTCACAGGTTTTTCTTCTCTTAATGAGCTATTTTAAGCAAAAATAAGCTTTGAACAACTTATATACAGCGACACACATGCATACTTCAAATGCAGCTACACAATTTTCTCAATTCGATATGAACAAAACAGATGACATTAGCAGAAGTTTGTGCCCAAGAAGGTTTGTTATAATTTACCTTAAGCATTTCTCCATGAATACTAAAATGGCCATATGAACTAAAGTAGGCATCATCTTCCTCCACTGTCATTGCTTGTAACACACTCTCAGTGTTTTGTACTGACGGTTCAGGTGCATTCAGTAACAACTTTTTGGCCGTCTCTCTGGAATGGACAAATGTAATCAAACTATATCTTAAGTGGATGGAAAGCCTACTTATAGCTACTTTAGGTGACATTGAAAGGAAAATGAGGAATGAATCAGCACACACCGGTTCAACTTTGAACTCATAGAATATCGCCATGACCTTTTTTAATATTACATTTTGTATTAGCAACCAGTCACTAACTCTAGCACCAACAAGACATTTCATAGTAATAGTGAAACCACATGTGGTCCTAAAAAACCACCTTGTGGACAACTAGAGAATCCCTGATAACTTTATAATAACAAAAAGGGTGCAAACAAATAAAAATTATATTAAGAGGAACATGAACATGACCGTTTGCTAAAAAGACTTACTTGAAAACAATTTAAAGGTACATTGAGTTATTCTTAGGTAAGTTTAGTGTGTTACCAGTGTTCCCATTTTGCTGAAATTATTTTCAATCTCACGCAGGTGAACCAAACTTGTCGCAGCAAAATTCAGAACTCCTTATTGTAACATGTCAAAACAGATTGCGGTGGTAACATTGGGACATCCTGTTTCACACAATGGAGTTTTGCCACGGCCACAAAAATTGAGTCATGAAATATCAACCAGTTAACGTGACTGGGATGGTGATCACATAATGGTGATCACATAATGGTGATCATACAAGTGTTATTTTTGCCATAATAAACAGCTTCATTCAATACTTCACCTTATTCTGAAAATGGACATTTTTTGACCTGTCAATGTGGTGCTCAATATAACTTTAATCAAAACTACAGAGATGGGTGAACCACAAGGTGCTGAAAACTAGAGCCTAGAAACCTCCATGGTAATATGGGAAGGAATAAAACTTGCCTGTCTTTGTAAAATTCTTCACAAAAACAGAGTTTCATCCAAACTGAGAGATACTACATCAACTGTGATTCCTTCAGTCCCTACCTTGCCATGTCAAGATCGCTCATACATCGTTCAAGTGATGTCTGAAGAGACCCTACTTTAGTCTCAGCAGACTGCAGACGTTGAAGCAACTCTTCATACTTGACTCTCGGTACAACAACATTCTCATCACCACCCTTATCCTGCTTGAAAGGAACTCCTGAGGAATTTACACCTTCGACACTATCGTCGTCTTCAATATCTGTTAATCGAAAGATTCAGAAAAAATATTTTGTTAACTTCAAAAAATGTTAGGTGCTTCACAAGGCATGAAAGCAGAAATATAAATTTATTCATGCTCTTGGGAAAAGTGTGGTCCGGTAATGGAAACATTGAGTAAAACACAAGTTGACAGACTCTCAACAACCGCTGTCTAAACTACAGATTGTTTTGACATCATGTTATGAGCACACCAAAACCAGATAACAAAACAACGCTACGTGATTTAGGTTAAAGTCCCACGCAGTACCAGCCTTCAAAATCATGGTTTTTGGTTTGTGTTTTGGAACCCTTTAATATGGTTCTTTAATACAGCAACTTGGTGAGCCATATATTTAACACAGAACCATGGATGGGTAATTTCCAAACTCCAAATTGATTCATATAAGTTCGAAGTATGTGGCCTTGGTTTGACTTAGTTTAGCAGAACGTGGGACTTTACAGTAACAAACGTCAACCTACAGAGATTTCCAATGCACTTTAACATATACATAATTCAATACTAAATAATGAACAGCGTCTTTTTACATGTTCATAAAGTTGCAGTTAGGCAGTAGATGAAAGGATTTAGAGTACGTTGAGGGTACCAACCATATTGCAGAAGCGGGTCTGATGAATCAACAGGCATCAAGAACTCATCATCAAGCCAGGGAGGCGTCTGGTCTGTGTATGAAAGCACAACGTCGGCAGTGACATTCTGCAAACATTAAAATGGTCATGACAAACACACATCTTAGAGAAATGTTAAAATGTTATTTGATCTAACTTGTTTTTGGACCGGCAGTAACTACATGCAAACAATCACTGTGAATTCATTGAGGGAATGTCTACTTGCATCTGTTTCAAGAATCCTCATTTCTAGAATCTATTGGTCAATTTACACCAACCTATAACCATCTTGAGCAAATGTTAAAAGGTCAAAAATGACAGCAAGCCGATAAATCCGCAACAACTTAAATTAATATCAAAGCCTGTAGCATAACAAAATAACCAGAATCAATAAGGTTTAGTATGCCTTCATCTTCCAAAGGTTTGGAGGTGATCAATGACTTGTTTTGTTCAGTTATTCCTTAGACACGTCCCTACTATCCAAACATCAAATTCAGATTTTTTCTAGACAACAATATGCTTAAAACAAAACAACCCTTGTCACTGAAACATGGTATAAAATGATAGCTATGCTATACGAATTGTGCACTCATGCTGAACAATGCTAAATGCACATTTTAAGTAAACATAAACCCACCTTCAATCACATATACTTCTGGTTCAGACCCCTTATCATTATGAAATTCGTCTCAAGTTGCTCCTTAGTCAAATTGGCGATGATTTCAGGGCTTTGAGAGACCTGACAGTTCATCATTGCTTGACATCAGTCCCTACAGGTTTTCTTATCATAGTGTGTCAATTTATACATCACGCATGATTTCAATAAATAACAAACTGCCAGGTCTTTGCAAACTCAGAAACCACTTCTCATCCGAGTAAGAAACAACTGAAGTTGAAACCCGTTTTATAGCAGCAAGTGATCTAAGGTTCCCTTCTTGCATAGTGCTGCTTTAACAATCATAAGTGTATTTTACAATGACTGTTCATCTAAAAACATGATTTTATGTGGTTATGAAAATCTTCCAGTATAGTGTTGTAAGACAAGTAAAACACAATAGCTTTTGAGCTGGATGTAACACTGAGTTTACCATTTTTCTAATGTAGTTGATCATCTTAATATAACCATAGCAGTCCAATCCGAATACTCTTTTCACCACGTTGATATCAAAGTGGTGGTCATTTCGACAGTGCTTGAAAACTTCATCTGTTGAGGCAAGTTCTGTGCCGCAGAAGAGACATCTAGTAGGAACATTTGGCAGTTCTTCAGTGTCACTGTCATCCATCCACTGGCATTCATCGTTCGAATCCGATTCACTGTCCATGACTCAGTCAAGATTGGTGAAGTTCAAAAGACCTGAAAACTGATAAATTATCAAGTGCAAATTATTATACAGACTTATATGCAACTGCTCTGATAAGTTAGTTGCAGTGACTTTTGAGAACTTCGTTCTTTAGTTGCTACGTGCATGAACACAAGTTGAAATAAGCTGACCAGTACTAAAACAAAGGTTCAAATGGTGCTCAGCACTGACACTTTTTAAGAGGTTTTAAATGTGACCCGACTTATTTAGTCTAGTATCATGAAATTGGTCTCAAAATGTTCCTTAGATTGAGTCAACGTAGGAGAGAAAGCAGAGTGGCCTAGTGTGATAGGTGCCCCCGCCTTCTTTACTTGAGGTCGTAGGTTTGAGTCCCACTGGGTCACATTGCTAGACCCTTGAGTCCGGTTTCTAGCTCCTTAGCTTTGTTTTAACTGTAAATCACAAAAAATAGTTCCAGGTGATCATAGCCAATGACCTGCATCAGCAGAGACGATGGTCATTGTCTGGTGATCAGTGCAATGGGCCCACATGCGCGGCCCACGCACGTTTGATACAACATGTACCAGACTGCCTGCAATTATTTTTTCTAGTCAGTATAAGTGTGATTTCTGGGTGGATGCAGAGAGATGCCACTAGAGGCACCTGCAGTCAGCGACGTCAGACTCGTCTGAAAGTCATGACTCATGTTAACGTCAGCTGTGAAGCAGGAAAACTAGTTATTTCCATAATGTTCCTTGCAGTGACTTGCCAGATATAGAAGCGAACGGCAAAAGAGCACATACGTAAATAATGAAAATGGCCACTAGAAGGAGCAGAAAAGGTCGAATCTATGCGATAAAAGTTGTCATCTTCTTGACAGCTCACTGCATATTCGCCAAATGTGAAAGTTTGTCAAGAAACTAAAATTGCCACTGAAGAAGATACAAAGTCATGGCACACATCTTACTACGAACATACCACAGCTAACACTCTATGAGGTACACAGGCAGCGTAGAACAGATGAATTTGGAAACACTGAAGATAAACAATCGAGTAATCGGTAAAAGCTGCCAAGTACTCAGAAGAAGAACACGTTTTTACACATCTGTCACAGCGCTACCTGTTGGGTGTACTGATAACAACAATAATTTTTAATTGATAAACAATGTAATTAATTAAATCATTTTTTGTTCTTTTATAGTTTTTATGATGTACGTTTACAATTAAATAAACACGTGATTATTTGTTTTCCAAGTTTTTAGCATAACTCTCCCACGTTTTAACGAATATACAAGACAACTTATTAGTGTGTAGTTTACCAAAAATGGCCAGCGGATGTTGTTCTGATTAAATTTCTCCTGAAATATCTTTAAACTAGTTAATTGAAGGCTTACGTGAAGCAAAATGTACCGTCGAAATTAAGATTGTTGTAATCCGAAGGTAAGAGTTCATAGTTATCTTTGATTTGGATGGAAGTTGCAGACAATTGACCGTGGCTTGATGTAAAGTTTTCCCTTCTCAGAAAGTTTCTGCAGGCTAAGCAAGGGTTGTGTTGCTCTGCGCTACTTTCGGGCGTGACAGTCTATTAAGGCCTGTCCAAGCCACTAGATTTAACCTAATGGTTTGAACACCGGTTCAAATCTCGGTGTTGGTGGATTTTTCTTAGGAGCTTCACCAGAAAAACACTCAATGGACTACACATAGTGTACCTAATTATCGGACGAACCCGAAATATCGGACAGTACATAAAATCTTACTTGAAGCATAATCTGAGAAATATATGACGCAAATTTTTGTTCCGCTGTAATGCATTCAATGTCCGGCACTGTCTCATTTTTTTCTAGAATTGCCTCGTGTGTCATGTCAAGAAGGCAAAGAGATCTTCAATGAGTTTGCACGCACCTTAGTCGTCTGCACTGATTCATCGAAACGACTTGGTGCTGTCATCAGACTTCATGTTATGGATAATTTTGTTGCGAATGGAGCTGTGTTTTAGCAGCAGATGTCAAAACACTCGAGCTGAAATTTGACTACAAGGTGCCCGCGGCCATTACTTGGTTAGTCAGTTTTCCGCAGTGTGGCGTATAGGGAAACATGGTGTCCGATATTTAGGTTCTCCGAAGGTTTGCTAGTTGTGTTTTTTAAAGATCAGTCGGAACATAAATGTGGCTTTCTGTGACAAGATATAGTAACACAACAATTCTATAAAGGTAAGCCGTTATTTCAGCAAAGAATTTACAACAATCCGTAGTATTTTCAATTAAATTTAATGCAAAATGTGCCAAAACGTCCGATAATTAGGTCACTTGACTGTATGTATTGTAAGGTTTGCCACTACATCCTATGGGCCTAATTCTATTTACCACCAGGGGGTAGCTTTATGGAACAAGTTCCATGAATGTGTAAGATGTTGCAAGATCTCAATACCTTTATAAATGAGTAAAGTTGTCATATGTATGATATATGCCAAGCTTGCGAATGCCAACGCTCGGGTCTTTTGATGCTTGATAAGTCACGTATGCTTGTATACTTTCTGTACATAGCCTTTCTACCTCATTTGTACATACTAATTTCTCATTTTATGTCGGTCACTAGCACTTGTGCTACTGTTTTGTTGCTAACCTGTTCTGTATGGATGTAAAATAAACAATTTACTTACTACTTCCTTTATTAGGACCAGCTATAGAGACAGTGGTCAATGTCTTGTTAGTCGTGTGATACAACAGTATTAATATGAATTTACACGGATCTGATAAAATCTTAATGAAATAAATAATCTTATTCAAAATTAATGAAAGTGAGAATTACATTCTTTTTAAGTACACTGAATTAGTTACAGGGTGCTCCACTTCTCAAAATTAATTAAAAAAGGCGGAACAGTCTTTGGACTGTGCAGGGAGCATGCACTTAAATAAAGATGGTTTTGATTTTGATTGTAACCAAGTCGCAAGAATCGGAAATTGTTCAGCTGAAAAGTATGTCAACGCCAGTTTAGTGTACACATCTTGAAACATAGACAAATATCTCTAATAACGTGAATTTGGTAGGTAGTCTCTTTTTCAGTTTTCAATAACCAATGTTTACTTGGTTTTGAAGTTTCAGTCCGGCTAGGTGGTGTCACGTAAAACTGTTCGAGTGACCTATTTTGTCCACAAATGCATTTACCTAATTATTGCTCTGTCTACGAATATTTCCCGTGCTGCATACGCTAAATGTTCTCACATTTGTGAACAAAAATTTTTAGAATAAAAAGTATTGGAACATTTCCTAAGGAGACGATTGGAACAATTTACCCTGCCTTAGAAATAGGTGACAAATGTTGTTAACGTGGTGTCAATTTGTTCTGTGTCTGTTCTATTCACACACATACGTGCCTAATCCTCGTTCTGTGTCAGTTGTTTCGTGTCAACTAGTGCTACATAAATGCTGCATGAATCTTTGAGTTTGACTTGTTAATCTATAATTTCCCGTGCTGTCCTCATCTTTATAAGTTTTCATTCTGCTGAATTAAAGCAGCCATAAGCCTGCCTTCCATCACAAAACCAGTTTTTATTTTTAACGTAACGAAATTGTGAAGTTGGAGGCTATTTCACTGCTTTGAAAGAACTACTTAGTTGTTGGTTATTGCTTGAGCCCTGACCTTTCAAGTTGACTTGTCACGACTTGTCATTTTATCCACAAAGTATGGTATGAAGGAACAATGAAACTGTCAGTTCTTTGCAAACCCAGAATTCACTTCTCATCCGATTAAGAAGCAAATTGAGACTAATTTTAGACCTCTTAGTGGAGTAAATCGAAGGTGGATCACGGGTTAATGAACAATGCAAACTTTAACAGACACCTTTCTAAAATAGTGAATTAGGTCTCCTGAAACTTTTCGTGTTTTAGCATTTTTCTTTAAGTCACGTTCTTTCAATGTAGGTCAAACATCGAATTGTGAGCAATTTCCCGCTGAACACACATGGGCGTGCATGCGCACTCACACACACACACACACACACACACACACACACACACACACACACACAAATTATGTTACTTTCTCAATTTCCCAGGTATTTGGAGCAAACTGAAGTAATTAATATATATTTTTCCACAGTCATGTTTCCCCTGTTGGCTCAAGTTCTTGATGACAGGGACTTGTCCAAGGCCGGGGATCTCTTTGCTGTGAGTGACAAGTGCATTCAGGATGACCTGTCTGAGGCTATTAAGAAAATTGAGGAGATAGCTACCTCCCCCGACTACTTGGCGAATGACAACGACCAAAGTGTTGTGGAAATTTGTATTACACGAGTGACCTCTGCTATTAGGTAAGGTACAATGTTTTGCTTGGCTTGTTCTAAAATTTTCAATAAGGGCTGCTGTTATTCAGTGTTGAGCTGGTGTTTACTCTTAAACTTTTTTGAAAATTTGTTATATGGTCAGCTATAGGTTATTGCTCCATGAAACTCGGAGATGGCTACCACAATTAACTCTTATATTTTACTCTGGAATTCTTAATCATGTATTATAGTGGTATTAATCCCATGCTTTCTGTCAAAATCCAAGTTCTGATTTCAGCCGCTTGCCATTATAAAAGTGGGCTTGAATTGGATTTACTCAGATGGGGAGTGATTTCATGGCTATGGAAGAACTCATTGTTTGTTATTTCTTATATGAAGCTTGTAAAAAATTTTGACCTCGGTCTGAATAAATAACGAACTATTAGTTCGTACTGAGTAAGGAACAAGACAAGACAAACTTTATAATCATGTTTAGTGGCATAAATCAGAACTTCATCTTTAACAGAGAGTATGGGTTCTTTGCCACATTAAGTTAAGTGCTTATCTCACTTAAAGACATATTTTATTTCAATGTGACCACTTATGGTTGTGTTCACAGAGAGACTGAAACCATAGAGGCTCATTTACCTGCTTTGGTCTCCCTCTTGAAATCGTGTCTCAAGTACGAGTTGAAGCCTTCGGAGCGGGGAGAGGACCCACCTCATGCTAAGATAGCTTCAGATGTGATGAGCTCTGTCTTTCTGGTAGGTAATGCTTATGATAAAATTTCACCAATATTTCTGGTAGGTAGTGCTTATGATGAAATTTCACCAATATTTCTGGTAGGTAGTGCTTATGATAAAATTTCACCAATATTTCTGGTAGGTAATGCTTATGATAAAATTTCACCAATATTTCTGGTAGGTAGTGCTTATGATAAAATTTCACCAATATTTCTGGTAGGTAATGCTTATGATAAAATTTCACCAATATTTCTGGTAGGTAGTGCATATGATGAAATTTCACCAATATTTCTGGTAGGTAGTGCTTATGATGAAATTTCACCAATATTTCTGGTATATAGTGCTTATGATGAAATTTCACCAATTTCGGACTCAATATGGCGGACTAGTGAAATTTGGTACAATCAAATAAATGCCTTATCATTTGTAAGTTTGATACATTGCTACCATCAGACCAGTTTTTAAGAATTTGTAAACATGCCCAACAATTTTAGAAACCTTCAAGAAATGAAATATTGGTTTTTCACAATTTTTTGTATAACATTGGAGAGACTTTATCATAACTTGAGGTGTGTTTGTTTAAAGTACAGTTTTTTATTATAATCATATTGGATAAGGATTTATTTTATAAGGTTAGTGGGCCACTGGAATTATATGCAGAAAATGGCATATTTTTTACATTTGTAGTACCCTGCTGTCCCTGGAGGGATTTTCCTGAAGTTTCGTGTGTGGATAGATTTCCGCAAATATCTGACTGCATTATGGAACCCATTACTCTCTCCAACTTACGGTGAAATCTCACCAATTTCAGACAAAAATAATTTGTCAAAATTTTATGTTTTTGATTTTTTTGTTAACTATCATTGTTAATGCCCACCTTTTCTCAAAATAATGTCTTTGGTACTGAACTTGGATATGGCGAAGCATCGGTTTAATGCTTTATATAACTTATGAAAAAATTAGAAAATTAAAGTGCATCCATCTGCCATATTGTGTCCTGATTTGTGAGGTTTTACTGTACCCTTTTCAAGGTATTCTAGATTTACTTGTCAGATGACTTTTTTGTTGACTAATTGCTCGCTGCACTTCTTTTGGTCTATCATACTCGTGCTTTTGTCTGATTGTCCTAATATTCACTCTCAACACGTGCCTCATTAATAGCTGAAGGCCGTATGCTTTAGCTGAAATTGAATGTAAGATGATGCTATGGTGGCCATTTGTCGGTTTTTGTTTTGGGAAGCCATAGCTTCGCTGTTCGTGGAAGGAGTTTTCTGAAATTTGGTGTGTGCTACCTATTGTGGCATTCCTCTGTGATATCATGTTCTCAGGTTATTTGAGATTTTCCGGTGATCCATCTTTGATTGATTTCTTGAACTGTTTGACGGATCTTACGATGCTGAAATTTGGTACATGAATAGATCTTACCAAGTGCAATCTGCATTATGCCATCTGTTTCTCGCTTCAACTTACTGTTCTCAAGATATGAGTCATTTACTGGTCAGGTGACTTTTTATTGACTAATTCCTCGTTGCACATTTGTTTGTCTATCTTTCTCATGCTAGAGGACTGGTTTTAGGTCTGATTGTCATGGAAATTACAAACATCATGTATCTTGTGAATAGCTCAAGACCAACAGTTTTGTTGTACTTTCTTTTGTTGTTGATCTCTTTTTGAAGTTTTTTATTTGATTTTGCCAAGTGTCCATCATCAGAGCACTTTCATTTTGACCTTGACCTTTCTAACATACTAAGAAGTAGGGTTGTCACAAAAGCAGACTTTAGGTTACACTGTCTCCCGTCATTTCCAGCAAATGTGGAGGCTCTGTGTTTTGTGGTCACTGTCTTGACGCAGTTGTAGTTTATCCTCTCGTCTGTATTGAGACTACTGGGATCTGACATATTGTATGTTAGTCACACTGAATAGGCAACCTGGCTACTAATTACTAGTTAATAAATATTTTTGTAAAAAGGAATAGAAGAGAAAACAGTTGAAGCATTTGAGTCTGTTTGCACTTTTAAATCTTTCATTTTGTAAATATCTTGTAAACCATGAATATGTTACCCTTCAAAACAGAATTAAAGCTTGGTACGTTCTTATATAAGATGTTAGTATGTGGTTGTACAAAATGACTCGATTTAGATCTCCAGCTGGGCAGTTTGAAAGTATTTAGTTTTCATCAGTCAGAGGCCAATCCCTATGCACCTTGCAACTGATTGAAATCAACTGAAAGCCTTTGAATTAATTATTTTCCTTGATACCTCTTAAGATTAGTGCTGTTGTCATTAAAGTTAGTTATGTAATTCTGTCAAACTCTTTTCCATTTTCTTTTCAAACAAGTGTTTTCATTCACAATATAGTCTTACTCCTGCTTGTGCTTTGATTAAATTCTCTATGCCATCTCATAAAGTGTGCTGTGATGAATTTATGGAATTTATGCCAGAGGCCTGTTTTTCATGTATGGCCTCTTAAAATTCAATTAAAACTTGCTTTTATTGGGTGTCTTCTAGTTCTAACTGCATACTTAAACATTATCTAACATTTCCTCAATATGCCAGCCGTAAGACCACAGTTAAGGTACTAGTAGTAGGATACCTTTGTGATTCTATTGTCAGAAAGGAAGATGTCAACATTCCTTGAAAAAATGGATGTTTAGATTTTTGACATCTGAGCTGTCAGGCTAAAAGGCCTTCCCATGCATACTTTTGTACGTAATAGAATTATTAAAAAAAAAGAATTTGCCAGTTTCATGTGTAAAATTTGTGTTTGTGAAAAATTTCCTGATCTCCCTAAAAATCATGTTTTTTTTTTGAAAAAATACAGTCATGTGTTTATAAACATCTGGAGATAGCTTTTCGACACATGATAAGTGTTGCGTTTCTTGTTCTTTGGTTGCAAATCCGGCTTAAGCTCACCATAAAAACATGTCAGTTCATCAGACTAATCCTAAACTCAAACTTAGGTGCAGCCTAAAATGTCTAGCCAACTGCCTCCATCTCCCAATACCTCGACATTTGAATAAATTGTCTGCTATTTTTTGCCTTTTTCCTGTGATTTAGAAAGCCAAAATGGGTCGGCATAAATGGGGGAGTCGACACAGATGTGAGAAACAATTGCCACATACGAGTTGCTCTGTGCGTATGTTGTTCCTGCTGTTTGATTTTTGCCGCTGATGGAGCTCACGTTTTGAAACTGTTTATTGTCTTGAATTGATTGCATTGATGCTGCCAAGATGTTTTAGAATTAAATTTACATGTATTACTGTTCAAACTAGACTTTAAGTAATTATGTTCGATAAACCATGCTATTATGCAAAGCAGGATTGTTGAGTTCAGAAATGATTAGTGACTAATATCAAGTTAGGATTGTGATAAACAATGTGAACTGATTTTGAAAATATAAACTGACCTGGTTGATATTTAGATAACTTTGTTTTTTTTTACATAACTGCAGTCTTTTATCTGCCTTGCCCTTTATCGTAATCTGTTAACAATGTCAAGTTTTTAAGCTGTGTCATATTTTGGTAGTAGTAATTTAAAAATGTCCTGTATTTTGAGAACCAGTTTTCTGCACTTAACAGCAGCCATCAAACTGGTTCTTAAAATAAAGGACCTTAATGTAAATGATGATTGCCTATATTTTTACAAGAGTTTTATGGAGATGTCAAATTAACTTCTCTTGTTGTAATTTTATCGATCTGGAATTATTATTAAGTATCAACTGTTATGAATTCTGTGTAGTGTGTTCTAAATGTTTCACTTAAAAGATTTGTTTGAATAACAATTTGCTACTAAGGATTCATTTTAAAGAGTACCATTTTAGATTCTGTTTTGTCTCAAGTGAAATTAAGCTGAGACAGTAGTTTGGGGCAAATGTTAGAGCCTAAATATGTAGCTCGTCTAATCTACCGCTTTCCCACTGCTCTCATATGCTAGTCTGAACCCTGGTGTATATTTCATTAACTAACAAGAACTGCGAAATGCTCACACCATAGTTTCCATTATTTGGATTATTTAAGCTACAAGCCTGTGCCGTCTGTCAAAAAACAAATTTTTATTTAGGCCACTTTGCCAGTATAGAATCGGTCTCATGTCGTTTACTCAGGTTAAAAGTAATTTCTAGGCTAGCGAAGAACTGAGAATTTGTTATTGATCGAGACCATGCACATTGTATTGGTTTGTCACAGCCGGTTAGTTTCAAACTAACCCACCGAAGCAGTGTGACCCTCAGGCGAATTGCAGGTGAAGCTACTAATTTCAATTTAAACAGAAGATAAGAGCATGATGATGTTGCGTTGGAATCGCAAAAATAAATTTGGAGACAGTTTATTTACTCCAGTAGTGTAACCCACTGTTACTGGTATCAAAACCAAGGACAATGTCATCTTACAACTAATTACGTTTTATTCTTCAGAACTACTCCAAAAAGAGGGTGATGGAATTGACCGTGTCAGTGGCTGTACAGTTCCTTAATTCAGGAAACAAAGACTTGTGCCGCAATGTGTCCAGCTATCTGTCGCTGGCCGCCATTGACAACTCACATCTGTTAGCCAAGGAGGTCGAACCGGTTGTTCGAAGCATAATAAGTGGTAAAAATATTTTGTAGCGAGTAGTCTTTATCCAGTGAAATTGTTATGAATCAGATATTCGCTTAGCGTAAATTTTCGCTTATTTTGACTAAAATATTTACAAGAATTGCCTTTTTCACTTCTCAAAACTTCATTACATGTTATGAATGCCTACGATATTTCAGAATACTGCTAGATGGTGGGTATTAGTGGAAATTGTTTAATGAAACAATTAGAAAATTAAATTTCAGTTGTGCTCCATAGCGTGTCCTAAATTGGTGAGATATAATTTTTCTAGTTGTATATTATTTGTTGTAGTAAGGGTTCTGCTATACAGTTTTAGTTTGTCAGAAATCTTCAATCTCGGTTTACTAAAATTGTGTTCGTTCCTGGTGTTTCATTTTTAGTACTAGGTATAAAACTCTCAACACGTTTTAACATTGCTGTTTATTATTCGTTCTTTGTTTGATTTTTAACTATACATGTATTTCCAGGTAACAAATCTCTCATCAGAATACTACCACAAATTTACCCAGAAAACCAGGAACCTATCAGAGGCCAGATAACTGCCTTGATAAATCTGCTGCCCAGCCTAGACCAATCAGAAACAACCAGTTTGTTACAACTTCTGTTGCTCATTGTTCAGGACAAACCAAAGGTATACTATTTTGCTAATTTTTGTTTCTTTTAACTCGTCAACCACATCATGCGGTTCACATGTATTTGTGCTCCCACTACTTAGAAGACTTGCAACACTTTGTGCAGATTTTAATTAAAGCATCTATTCTATAAACCCACCTTTCATCACAAAAACCAACTTTTCATTTAGGCCACTTACCGTTATGAAATAGTGTCGGTTTGTTTGTTAGTAAAACTGGTGATGATTTCTGGGCTTCAAACGACAGTTGGTTATTGCTTGATATCAATCTCTACAAGTTAGTTTCTCTTGGCCTCTCTACAAGTTAGTTTGTTTTGGCCTGTCCTTTTGTTCACCGTGGGTGGTGTCAACGAATATTTCTGTTTTATGCAACTTGGTTTTTTTCATGAAAACCATAAAAGTCCTGTTTTGATACTCCTTCATGCAGATGCAAAATGGATCATTTCAAAAACAGTTTATCCCTGACAGCAGTTTTGAGGACAGCCCATAAAGCATAGCATCCAAAGTTTCTTGTGAATCTGATCAGCCATGTCTGAGATATGTTATTCCAAAGTTAGCCAAATTTGGACATTTTTCTAGGTTCCTACATATACCTTTAAAACAACCTGTTTCTTTGTTAGTATAATATGTACTGGAGACCTGTGCAGTTTGATCAGATTTATTGCTGTTCATTTCCAGCTTCTGCACCCACACGTAGACAAGCTGACTGCAGATGCGGTGATGTCAAGCTGTACCTCAACTACCGTAGTTCTACAGATATTCACCATCATGGCCAAGGAAAGCCCCAGCCTCTTCATAGACTATACGACCACCTTGCAAGATTCAGTAAAAAAGCATAATTTGCTGCCTACCTCACTCGCCCCCATCTTGTCTGCTGTGGGAAGACTTAGTGTTGTGAGCAATTTAAAGTATCACAAACTTAGAGCTGTAAGATTGGATAATTTTTAGGAAAAGCATGAAATTGTTTTTGCTCTGGATTGTGCCTATAAATTATATGTGTTCTGATAATAGTGAAACATGTGAATGACTTTCTACAAGATACGTCTGTAATGACAGTTTGAAAGTAAACTTGAAGTGAAATGGGAAAAATATGAGCATTTGCTGAAAGTATTTGTGAACCATCTATTGGAAAATGCTGCTTGCAGAAATACCAGCAGATTGCACCACTTTTTTGTGTATCATTCTCCTGAAATTAATCTCTCACTAACTGGGTTGTACATGTAAATTACCTTGTAATCTCGATATCTATGTACTAGTTATTTTCATAGCACAATCTGCAACCAAAGTACAATTCATTAAAAAACCGTTTCCTTTTGTACATGTCAGGCACAAGGCAAATCGTGCGTCAAGTTTCTCGTCTCCCAGCTATCTGTTGTTGACAGTCCCCACACAGTGGCAGCATTGCTACAGGAAGTCAAGAGTGTAGCCGAGTGCCACAAGGAGGCTCTGGACGGGCAGATGGATGAAATCAGCAAACATTCCGACAGTAGCATGGCAGATGCACGTCTGCTGGTACAAAAGATTAAGGAGATATTTGCCCGCAGGTGATTAAACTGCAATTTAAGGAATTTTTTCAGCAACTAGATAAGATTGACATAGTTTAAACTGTCATGCCTTCATTAGCGCGTAGCGTAAATATCAATAACAAAAGTGATAAAATCAAGCAGTTTTAAGAATTGTGAAAGGATAATATTGCAATCGTTCCCTTCCAACTATGTCTGAAGTGAATTGGAACAAAACTGTGTTAGGGTGCACGGCTACTAGAAACCATTGGAAATCATGGTCTATTAGTGCTACTCTGTCTGTCATAATGATTGTGTGTTGTAGTATTGATAGTTAGAATGTGTTACAATTACACTGCATGCACATGTACTAATATACTGATGTTAGGTGTGAATTTCCTTTACATTAAACAATTTGTGTAGACATATTGCGGCAGCAGTCACGTAAGGGGTCCCATAGTGTGAGAAGTATTTTCTCCACTAAATAATGGGCATTACACTGGCCATTATTTCAAATTGTTAATTGTGTGAACTGTTTTTATTTTGTTTTGCCAGTAGTCAGAAGGAGTTGAGGAGCACATCCTGTCAGACAGAGGGCACTGTGACCGTGATCACCGTTGGTAACCCACCACCAACAACACAGTCCAGCATCACTGTCAGTGCAATACCATTGAACAGCCGTACGGTTAACGGAGGCCATGACGCCGCAGGAGCTGTCCGTTCAAAAATAGAGCGGCCCCATAGTGCAATGACAGTCAGCAGTACGCACTCGACGCGGACTGCTTACAGTGTTGTGACAAACAACAGTGTGGGGTCACAGGGTCGCGACGCTGTACAGCAGTTCTGCGAGAAACACCATGACAAGATCAAGAAGTACATCCAACATGTGTCAGCCAGACTGCCACTGCCATTCACTTGTAGCATATCAGGTAGTGAATGTGTTACTCACTGCAGGGTTCTCTGTGACAAGACTCGGTGGCTTGAAATGCTGTGACATTTTGTGACATTTTGAGAATTCTGTGACAACGTGAAAAATTTACTTAGCTAAGTGTTTTGTCAGGTTCACTTATGTCCTTTACGCTGCGTTAATTCGTGGTTCCTTTTTCTTAAATCATAAAATAGTTTATTTTGTCTTTATCACTAACAAATATTGCGTCTTTCATGTATGACAAAGCAAAGTTGTTAGTGTCTTATACATATAAATAGCACCAAAAAAGCAGTGACAATTGAGCCTGTCACATCTGCGCTCTATTACTGGATTCTTATTATTATCAGGTAAATGTTACCAGGAAGGGACTACTGTTTTGGTGCATTTTAACAGTCACGTTTTCAAATGTGATTTAAAAAGGAACTGTTCAAGTTGTCAACAATCCAAGCATAGTGACTCTTGTTGAAATCATCACCTACAATTTTAGGTACTCGTAAACCTTGTACTGTAAGAAGTATGCATTTTATATTAAGAACCTGAATGGGTTGATACTCAATTAAAGGTCCTTTACCTTGTTGCAAGCTTTATTTCAGAAGTCATTCTCTGAAGAAACATGACACTTCTGTTGTCCATTATAGCCCACATAGTAAACTTCAAATGAGAATGAATCGAGTTAGCGACAGTGAATCTTTCCATTGAAGCAGCAATAGATGAACTCATTTGGTCCGTGATTTCATGACGTGTATCAAGGGACAAGGAATGTTAACTCTCCATACTAAATGGACAAAACGAAATGTTCCATCCAAAAGCATGAACCATGGAACATGATGTTACTGGGGAGATAAAAGGTCGAATGGGCAAAAGTTACTTACAGTTGTCGTAGATTTTGAGAAACAGTCATGTTCAGTGGAGAAAACTGGTTCTCAAAATTTAGGACCCTCTAAGTGACTATTGCTGTGTTTCATTGTTTTCTTCATGGCTTGATAGAAATAGTGAATTTCAAATAGATCAATCAACGATCCAGAACTCATTCAGTCACAAGTCTATCCCATGGATTTTTTTTCTCCTATTTAATCCTAACTAGACGTTTGGCGTCTATTTTCAGAACACAAGCGCAAGTGCTACTTAAAAGTACACTTCAAGTGTCAGGCTGACAACTCAAGTTGTCTGTATAGGACGTGTTACTTCACCATCAAGTCTAAACAGCCCAAGATATGGCTTCACCTCATGTTCCTGCGAGTACAGGTCTGTTGCCTTGTTTTTTGACTGGTTTCCTATGAATTAGTGGTCTGTGGACTGCCTGCTGTGTTTTCATTGTTAGCTTACCGCTTTAAGCTTATCGAATGATTGAATGCGACTTGTATGGCTCAATATGAAAACATGTAAACAAAAACTACACTGTATGCTCTATAAGTAATGGGACCAAATGAAAGTGTTTGGAGGTCTGAGTGCACTTGGTAAAGTTGACTGAAGAAGTGAGATCGGTAAATAAGACCATGGCACAACAGAGGTCAACTAACATAGCTCTTATTTCCTTAAATTCAAAAGTACACTTCAAAGGGTTGCAGGCCTGTTGTTCAGTAAAGCAAAAAATGAAAAATTAATGATAACTGCAGTGCTATTTTATACCCAATTTCAACCATAAACAATTCATAGTTTTTGAGCTTTTGACCATGGCTCTATAGACAACCATGGCTCTATGGATGACCATGGCTCTATGGACGACCATGTAGCCACCACTGAGGACTTTGTGACCCAACTCAATGACGATGTCGTCTCCAGCGATGAGATGGCTGAAAACAAAGTTACCGATATATAGCTTTTGCCATTTGGTATCATTCTGGATTACATGTAGATGTGCAGAATGGTGAAATGGAAAGTGAAGCGTACGGTATTTACGATTTGTTTCGAAGGTGTGCCTTAATTTACAAAAAACATCAGTTAGTTTCAGATATTAGATGTGGCTTAAAACAAAGTAATCTAAGCTATCATAATGTAAAAGCACACCATGCAGTCAAACCGCATTTATACAACAATTTCAATCTATGCATGACATTCACTAGTTAGTCTTTCATTCCACAAGTCCCATGCCAACTGTAGTGTGTACAATTCACTTTTTAGTTGCAGTGAACTTTAATTACATTAATTCACTAATGTTTTAGAAAGGTCCAGGGAGGGACCTTTGCAAGTCGAATTGCCTGTATCTTTTACTGGAAAGATAACCTTGAGCATGTCAAGTGGCAATTTCTTTGAATTTTGTCATAATTTTCCTTTTTTTCTTTCAGGCAAATGCTGATGTGGCCTTGGGTCAGACAGACAATACAGTTTGTTTCCTCAAGAGTTGTCTGGAACTGCTGAGAATGGATGGAGGCTTCAGTCGTCTAGTCACATCATCCTTTCCTTCAACAAAGGTATTGATTAAGCTTATGGAGAATGTTCATACTGTGTCTAGTGGTGCAATAATTTACCAACAGTGGTGTTCCTTTTTGTCAAAGCAACAATAAAGCCGTGTCTTCTGTCTCTAACCCACTTTTGATGTAGGTCACTCTCTGTTATAAAATCAGTCTCATCTTTTTCCTCACACAGATTATGGTAAAATTGTAATCAATTTAGAACACAATATGACCAACAGACATGAGTGAAATGTAATTTTTTCACTTTTTCATAAAACACGACTAGCATGAAACAAATGCTATAACATTTGTAAATATCTATACCATAGCTACTATCAGACAACAAGAGAAATTGTGCGCATTCATAACTATGTTAGACACCTTTGAAATATGAAAAAGACCAATTTTGGCAATTATTTTTGTCCTAAATGGGTGAGATTTCAACATAGGAATAATTTTCAGGCTGACAAAGAGCTGACAGGTCGTTATTGCTTCTGGTCAGGCCATTAAGTTGCTTGCCACAGCAGGATAGCTGAAGTTTTTAATGCAGTATGACGGTCAGATGAATTCGAGGCGATTTCTGTAACCAATTTCAAATTGAGGAATGAATGAGAAGGCAATGACATTGCTGTGTTAGAGCAAATATGCCTGTTAAGAAAGTTTTTTAACACTGTAACACTGTCTACAGCGGCTTAAAGACATTAGCAATTTGCTTAAGGAACAAAGGTTTCGATTTGTCCAGTTGTTTTTTCATGTATTAAGTTGGAAATATGTTCTCATGGTAGAGCTTGTTAAAAGAATACGACGTTATCTCAAGTAGTGAGAAGAGTTCAACTGTCAAGATATTAAATGTCCTTGAAATGAGGTTGCACCATCTTTTTAAGTCCCATATTGTGCTATCTTGGTCAAGCTAAAATTTGAAATTAAGTCAACTTAGCAAGTATGAATCTTCTTCTTAAAGCAACCGATAAATCCTATTCGGTCCATGGTTTCATCATGTGAATAGGAACCCTAACTCACTGTATTAAAAAAACAAAAAATGAAGGGTTCCACCCCAAAACATGGACGAAAACAATCATGGTTTTCAAAGATGGTGCTATAAGATAGCCAGGGTAGAATAAATGATTGGCTCTCTACAAGGCATTTGCATAATGAGTGCACTTTCTGTTGAATATCTTCCCGAAATTTCTGCACCACAGTTATGGCGATTGTAATGATCTTGAAAGAAACAAAACAATGCCTTAAATGTATTCCCAGTATAATTTTAAGCTAGATGCAGAGCCAGGTATTTTAGTCACTCTTCCTTTCTCTATGACATATGTTTCACAAATGAGCAATGAGCACTCAAACTCAGAAGCCATTTTAAACCACAGCTATCAATAAAGGAGTTAATAATGGATTTGGAAGTAAATTTTATTGGACATCTCCTCACATTGAAGACATCAATGGAGCCTGATGATGGTAAACAATTGATCTTTATTTCATACCTGCCCAGGATCAAGATGTTCTGCTGCAGGAGTTACAGTCTGTGCGCTTCTTTGACGTCTTTCAATTCAATGCAGCTAGTAATCTGTGGAGCTGCTTTCTTTGCAACCACCCAGAGAAAGCTTCTGGCCTTCTGCAGAATGGTGACCCAGTCATAGAGGTATTGTTATTTGTAGTAGCGTTCAGTAATAGTTGCTTCTAGTTGACCTTTTTCACAGGTAGACGGAGTCTTCATTTTGTAATAGAGTGTGGGAAATCGGTCTCTCACGGCATACGAAACACATTCATTTCCAGTGTCCATGTGGTGAGAGGTGAAAATCTCATTAATCTCTGGTTTTGTTAATGCACATATTTTATTAGTTTTTGTTCATTTGAGTGCTTTAACTTGTGTAACCTTACATTGTTTTGCTCAGTGGGTCAAATTTAAGTGTAAGTCACTTTCTGTCAGTCTTTGTGAGAAATGCATTAAAGTAATATTTGGCACAAAAATGAGTGCACCTCAACCACGAAGAGTGGAAAAATAACACGTTTTACAGTTTCGAGCTACCCATATTTTTTAAGAACAGATGAATTGACAGTGAAATATTTCCTGTCCAGCTTACAAGCCGAGATCTTGGTTTGTTTCTGCAGGGACAGCTGAAGGAGAAGAAGCGAAAGTGGAGAATATTCCGACACTGGAAAACGCGATACTACACATTGTCTGGGGCCAATATCACCTACAGTACTACGGAGCAGGTAGAGGCTTGGGAACTTGATTTCCACAGATATTAGGATATCGGCCAATTCATAAAATTTCTATCAACAAAGATCACTTGGTCTGTGTCTTGGTATCAGGATGTTAGTGTACATGAAATTATGCTGATGCAATACAGGTTTTGTCCTAACATCTGACACTGCTGTTGCAGGAAAACCGTACATTAAATCATAAAACGATTTAACGTACTTAAGGCAAAATTGGTGGTGACACCACTCCTTACTATTTTTATTGGAATGCAATTCCCATGATCGCCATGTGCTGTCTTGGCTACTGAAACTAACTCAACTTGACAAGCGACTTATTGGGTCTGGTTTGCAGCAATAAGAACCTAACAGTAGTTCTCAAGCCTGGAGTCACTAGGTTTAGAACAAGTTGAGACCAATTTTAGAACAACGCCTGGCCTAAATCAACACGTAATTTTTTGCCGATGTCACCGGTTCATTGCCCCTTTGATAGTAATGGTAATGATAGTATTAGTAATAACGCCAACAGTTTGCTAAGAGCCAATGGTTTCTCGTTCTTTCACAGAAGAGTGACGTGCTGCCGCTGGGTACAGTGCAGAGTGTTAAGGCGATCAGGAGGGGCAAGCGGGACATTCCAAAAGCTTTCGAGATCTTCACCGATGAACAAAAGTACGTTCTGAAGGCAAAGGATACCAAGAACGCTGAACAGTGGGTACAGTGTCTCCATCTGGCTGTGGCCAAGTCGCATGACGGTAAAGAGCCAGGTCGGCAGACACCAGCCAGTAACTGTTGATTGCAGATTATGTTACATTATGTATAGTACTTTGCATTTTGCTGGGTTTAGCACTTTTTAGGAAAAATGTGTGTTTAGGGCTTTCAACATGTGTAATTATACTTGTTTCTTAGTACCACGTAATAAGGTTTTGTCACAATTCCAAAACACCAAATCCAATTATCACTGTTTATTTTTATGCTTTAGTCCTTCTTGATTTCTGGACATGACAAAAATAATCGGACAAAATACAGTTTCCAATTACAGAATGGCTTGACCATCTTTCTAAATTTCCTTTTAACTCTCCTTCATTCTTGGTCACAAGGGAAAAGCTTATCTGACGATGGATTCAGCTTTTGCCCAGCTGTCAAGACAGGGAACTGCAGGTCATTGTTTACTCTGTGCACGCTTGTGTTTAGTCTCGCTAAACAGGTCTGTGAATATTCATCAAGAGTACTTTTCACTTCATAGAATTTTGTAATTATATTCCACTGTAATACCCAGTTTTATATTGGTTTGACCAGGTTTCAAATCCAATTGGTATTGAAGGTCATTGTAATCTGGAAAAAACATAAGGTCGAGCAACAGAATCCTGCAGCCGAAAATGCTTAATGGGAGATGAAAACTGTCACAGATTACAAAAACATTAAAACCTTTAAAGAATTACTGAAGCAGACCAGTAGGCTTGAGTATAACATGGAAGTTAAAATATAGTGTCTGTTGCAACAGGCCTGTAGAAAATCTATGTGTCAACCTTTTTGGCGAATTCTGACCGGGTTATCCCATTAATCTCTTTCCCTGTTGTTTTCTTCTGGTCATCCTTCCTTGGTCTCTGTCTTCACCGTGCTCACAGTAATTTTTATCTCCATAGTAACTTATGTGTTGCTGTCCCCAGTCCACACGTCGACTACTTAAACCAACGGACGAAGCCACATTAGAAGGGATAAAAATGGACGAGTTCAGATACAGCAGACGACATGAGTAAGACTCACGGAAATTTTCAAAATTCACTTTTGTCTCATGCAATAGATGGCATGACCATCACACTCCTCCCCAACCTCAGATCATATGTCACATTACATAGATCTAAAGTAGGAGTTATGAAAAAATAGTCACACACAATAAACTTGATCTGCAAAGAAGTGAGTTTTTTCTTATGTTTTTTCTTATGTTCTGGCCTTACCATCAGACAGATTATACAGCTTCGCTTCTGTGTTACACAAAATTAGAACACTTTAAAAAATCCATGGGTTTTCCATATTGCACTAGGTAAAGTCTTGACGCTTGAAAACTAATTCCACCTTTTTTACAAATTTGTAGTAGGGAAAGACCAAAATACAAAATATGATTTTTTTTAACTCAGTGATGAATTAAAACTTTTGAACCTGCTAATACTTTATTATTAGATAATGTATTTGACAAGTTTGCTTCCCACTCTCTACGGTAACCTGTTTCTATGGTAATGAAAGTTTATCTTCATTGCTTATTATGTTGTTGACTCTTTGTTCCTGTTAACCGCAAAATATGTTATTTTCGTTCAGGTCAGATGTAATTCAACGATATGTTGGGTACTTTCAAATTCGCTTGGTCTCATAAATGTAACGTTAAATAACACAAGTTGTTACATTTTAACTGACCTTATTCAATGACTGACCATTGTACGCAAGTTGAGCTAAATTTTGTGCCAATAGCATATGTCTTTGAGGAGGTAGTGTGACTGTGTCGGAGGAGTTTCTGCTTCCTTTACTCAAGGTCGTCCCACTGGAACTCACTACTAGACTATTGAGTCAGGTCTATAGCTCCTCAGCTCGGTTTTAACTATATATTTCTAAAGCATTAAATGATTCCAGGTGATCAGTGCTACCGGCCTACCTGAGCGGCTTACGCATGTCTGGTACATGTACCAGACCGCAATTATTTTTTATATTATTGAATGTCTTCAGGGAGAACATGGAGGTATATGTTTGTTTTGCGTATTACTCAGTTTTGGTGTGGTTAATTTATTGTCAGTCATATCATTGCAGTGAATTAAAAAGTGCAGTCATGTATTTTGGCATGCTAAGAACTTTTTGTGTACATCTTTGCTCAGTAGCTTGGTTAGATCATGAATTAAAAAATTCTAGTTATAGTGCTTTGGCTAACAAATGTCAGCTGCAGGTCCATGGGAAATATGGCAGTACAGGTAATTTCAACTTTATTCATTTGGAAGACTTATTCCAATTCAAAATTTGTTGGCAACTAATGTCTATGCTGTTGATTATGAAAATACACTCTGACTATACTGATTCCTATGCACCTATTCTGCAGGCTACTTATATGTAAATTTTGTCCGGTATTGTGAGATAACATGAATTGTGGCTTAGCTAAGGTTGTGACATGCTCTGAGTTTTTTGCCCTAACTGTGATATTTTATCAATTCCACGTTTATTATATTTGCCATTGCTTTCATAACACTATATTTTAACAGTTGTTCCTATATGTTTGCCATATAGTGTGTGTATTTAAATTGTATTTTAACTAAGCAGCCAAAATCTCTATCATGCTAAATAAAAGATACTTAATCTTTCTCCACTTGTCTTCTTTGAAACAATCTCAACCATACTCAGGGCTAAGCCTTGTTCTGCAAAGGCCCTCTGCCCATGCCAAGAATCGTAGGATGACATTTCTCTTACTTCAAAATCCAACTGCTGCTTGGTGGTTTGGTAACTGGACCAATGATGTTGCACACCCAGCATAATTTATGAGGATCATATTTTTGCAGCATTATACAAACATTTTATGTTGTCCAATTTTCAAAATTCAAAAGACTAATCAGGGCCCGGTCTCCAATCTTTTTACTCGAAATGGAACTCGAAATTAGGTTTGGCATTTTCTACTCTACTTTNGAAAATACACTCTGACTCTACTGATTCCTATGCACCTATTCTGCAGGCTACTTATATGTAAATTTTGTCCGGTATTGTGAGATAACATGAATTGTGGCTTAGCTAAGGTTGTGACATGCACTGAGTTTTTTGCCCTAACTGTGATATGTTATCAATTCCACGTTTATTATATTTGCCATTGCTTTCATAACACTATATTTTAACAGTTGTTCCTATATGTTTGCCATATAGTGTGTGTATTTAAATTGTATTTTAACTAAGCAGCCAAAATCTCTATCATGCTAAATAAAAGATACTTAATCTTTCTCCACTTATCTTCTTTGAAGCAATCTCAACCATACTCAGGGCTAAGCCTTGTTCTGCAAAGGCCCTCTGCCCATGCCAAGAATCGTAGGATGACATTTCTCTTACTTCAAAATTCAACTGCTGCTTGGTGGTTTGGTAACTGGACCAATGATGTTGCACACCCAGCATAATTCATGAGGATCATATTTTTGCAGCATTATACAAACATTTTATGTTGTCCAATTTTCAAAATTCAAAAGACTAATCAGGTGTGGTTTTCACAAACTATTCAAATATGCTATTTACAAAATTTCAAAATGCAAATTCAAAAATAGTATTTTTGCCCTCAATGTGGTTATGATGGGTCTGATCCAGAGAACGATAACGGCAGCATGAGAGGGTTTAATTAACCACAACATCATGTTATCTTCCATCTAAAGTGGGCAGATTTTGTGGTGCGCAAACCAGTTAAGTTGCCCAATCTCGTCCGGTTGGGGTGTCAAGATAGCATTCTTTTCATGCCACTATGGACATTTTTGGTTGAGGGAATTTCGCATTTTTTTAAAAATTTTTCTAATGGGAATAGAGCTGACGCTCAGCCCCAAAATCAAGGGCCCTAAGGGCCAACTTTTGGTATACAGTAGCCTGGCGTTACCACTTCGGCCTAAATATTTGGCTGATGTTATGCACGGTACAAACTTTTCGATTTTGAAAGCAGTATGTTCTTTTAAGACACCGATCGCGATGACGTCAAAAGAAATACCGAGTCATATTTGGCTTGATGGTATTTTCACTGATAATCAACCTTTTCATCTGTTCTCGAGGGTGGGCATTTGGGTCATATTTTTTTCTGTCTTGTCGCTTATTGCAATATGAAAGTAAAACTTGGCGTTTGAAATTAGTGCCTGTTTGATGTTTCATCAAGTGGTGAAACAAACATTCACTAACTGGTTGCAATACATTTTAAATGACTTTTCTATAATTTCGGAACACTTCTGAGAGTATTCCAGCTTTAAGTGAGCCACCCCCTTGCATAAACTTAGAATAATTCATTTTCAGTCTGCTTTACAAAAAATCAGGTTGTGAACCAGACATTTTCTAACTGGTGGTAATACATTGTAATTTTCAATTATTTTGGAGCATTTCTGAACGAATTCGCAAATTTTTTCTACCCAGTTCCAAGTTTAAGCAAGGGCGTGGCTTGCTTAAAACTCAGTTGGTATAATTCAGACTCAGTGCCAAGAATCGGATGCCGTAGCCAGCGAGGACGATGACCGACGGCAGGACAACAGTGGCACGATATAGGGTATAGTGAAAACGCGCATTTTAAAATGTGTCGATTATTGAGGGTGAAATCGACACATTTCGTTTCGCGACCAAAACCCGCGGAAACTTCCTAATCATGCCCGGAGTAACAAAAGTCCGCAAAACCTCAGATCTCAGTCCCGTCTCCGCTCCGCGCCGACCCGGGGCCAAGTGCGGAAGGCAGTCGCTCCGAAGTAATTATTTGAAATATACCTGGATTCATCAAGTTGCTTTGGACGACTGAAGTGAGGCAACCGTGGAATTTCTAGTCCGGAGTGTCATACCTTGTAGTTTATGTAGTGTATTGGGGACTATCAGAAGCTGAGGACGCCTGTGGTTACAACGACTATTGATGAACTTTCAAATTCAACCAAGCTAGCCATAGTGGCAACAATCAGATAACCACGGCGACGTTACACAATCCAGATCAATAAACCCTCCCAAACTGAAAATCGTGCCACATGTGATCCTGTAGTGAAGAGACCGGACAAGTCTTCGTGTCAGGAATTGCATATGAATAGGTACCTTTAAAAACTGGCGCATGGGGGCTACGTCGAAGTTAGATACAGGTCGTCAGCGAGTCTTGATTCATGACTACATTTGCCTTAGGGGTCGTGGTCCCTCAAACAATTGACGGGTAAGCGTTGCACGCGGTCTGTCAACTTCCACAACAACAACAACGTCTTTTCTTTCAATTTAGTACAATTCGTACTGCTAGATTTTCTCGCCGCGAGACAGGTTTTGAAGTCTACCTTGATCGTTGGCGCTGCTGAGTCATTACCAAAATAACTTAATTATTCACGTAGGCCTATCGTAATTACGATATTTCTATTTTTCAATAGTATGTTACGTATTAAAAATTTCTTCGATATTACGAAATCACTTGTTCGTAACATCATCACGGTCAATAATTCATAACATTCCATGTGTAACGGGATTCGGTGGAGCGTCCAACACCGATCTCTACCTAGTAACTAAAATGTCGACTGTTCGCAGCCGATAAAAAATATTCGCAGCGTTGTGTACTTTTTTACTCGTTTGTATCGCATGCGAGAGAACCGTGGAGACAACTTATAGAGAGTGAAACGAGAGAGAAGTAGATAAATACACTGACTTTATTATGCACTAAATATGAAATACAAATCTACAAACTTACAACTCATCGCCATTTTCTGTCGACATCTCAGCTTTGACTTATAACCCCAAAAATGTTTAAACAAGAAAAATACGCCGAAAAACGTTGAAGACCAAATTAAAAGGGCCCAAACGGTTTGTTAGTTTGGTTAGGATTCCTTGCTGATAAATTCGAGACCCGACAGAATCCGAAGTTTGAGCGTGTGGGACCCATTTTTATAGGCAATATTCGAATGTCGTTCCAAATTACGCTAAAATATGGGTCTCAAGTTAAACGTAAAAACCAATCAAAATGCAAGATGAAAATTTCGTCATCAAAATTACCAAATAAGGGAACTGACCAACATACAACCCTTTAAAATAAAATTGACCACTCTAGAATTAAAAATAGTAAGTCTTGTCTGACGACTCTACTAACTCACGGCTCCATCAATAGACGGCACTCCCGTCACACATGGGATTCATTGCTGCAGTTGCTAACATATGGCAATTCGTTACATTTTTCGGATTCATTAATCCATTGCATTGATTAAATCGTAGTATCGTTTCAGCAATTCGTTGTTAATTTTTAGCGTTTTTCCCTTTTTATATATTCAATAAGATGTTGCATTTTACGGATTCATCCCTTTTTCATAATTTATCGTAACACAGTCTGCACGAAGAATTCATTGGTTTGTTAGTTCTTCTCAGGTTAGCCAATTCATAGCGTTTGAGGATTCTCAAATTTGCAGTTTACAAGTTAAGACACTCCTACCATTTTATGTATTCTCATTGCCTTTTTCAGACCCTGGTATGCATTTTTGGACAAGTTCCTTGCATTTCACCTGAATTATGAGGCGATAACAGAGGTGAGTGTGAACTGGTGGTCCTGACCCAGTAAAAGTATATTTCGACACTTCATTTTATTGTTTATGTACTGCAAGATTTGAAATGAGCACATTATATCAGAATACTACCACAGAAACAATAAATCACGACAAACAAAATCATCGACTCACGGCGAAAATTTATTAAGTTTAGCAAAGTTATTCACCAGATGTCGCAAATACTTGCTTTTAAAAGATCACGTGTGAACTTTCCGGTAGGCTTACACAAGGCTACAAGTTTGAAGAGTGCGTCAAGGGTCTACTGGCAGAGTGCGTGTGTGCACGGTTGCATTAAGAATGTCTGCAGTGTCAGGTTGTCGGGTCTTGTCTATACAAAGTCATGTCGTGTCTGGTTATGTTGGAAACAAAAGCGCAACTTTTCCGCTTCAGGTTGGTGTAAGCTGAGTGTAGCCTTGCCCTTGGTTAGACAGAATGTACTGTAGGCCTACCACCGCCACCGTCTCACCTCAGTGAGCACAGGCACTCTCAAGTGGCCGCAGTAGAGACAGTTGTTGTCGACCCCCCATACGCTGGAAGCTTTTTGCCGAATTGTCTCACACTGCCACTGGTTAAAAGATGAATGTCAAACACCTTTTGCTCATATACGGGGCGTAGCACTGAAAAAAGTGGGGCTATTGCCCTCCCCCAGCCCCACGATGGTGCACCGTACATGATGGGACACCTTTGGACCAAAGGTTTCTTACGAGGCCTCTGATTTATATTTTTGCAGCTCAAACGAATACTCCCACAAATAATTTGAATCTAAAGTGGCTATTTTTACACTACTTGCGCCAGAGTTATGATTTGGTTGTGGGTGCATGTATTTGGGTCATTCCACGTGAAAACGCCTAGAGGGTGTCAGGTCACCATCTCGGAATTGGATGAAAATGTTCTGAGATGTTAATCATAGTACACAATGATTACCTGCAAAAAATTTTTCACAAAAGTCAAAGAGTCTCCGAGATATGACCCTTCAAAATATTGGGTGCCACGCCCATTTTTGACCTCGCGAATTGAAACTGTGATTTTTTCAGATTTTGGAGGCCTGTCACTTCAAAATTAAGCATTGGATTGTTCTGAAATGCTTGTATGGATTAACTGGATACCAGGCTGTCAGAATCAATCACCAGAGTGTCATACCTAAACTGAGGGGGCCCCAAATGCCAAAAAACTGTGATCGCGAATTCCGAATTCAATTTTTGATTGGCTCCAGAATGTTAAATAAAAGAAATTGAAGCACTTAAACAGTCAATAAATATATTCCTTGTTACTGTTAACTGTAAAAAGTAATGAACAACTTATTTTGGTGGTCAATGTTGAAGCTATGTGGCACTAAAAAGCAGTTTCAGTTAAGTAATGCATTTCTTCAGCCATGTGTGGCACCCGAAAAACCAATGTCTGTAGTTTACAATGATACTGATTTTTTTTCTCACAGAATGAAACATGTATGAAGATAATAAAACCAAAAAAAATTTTTGTGTTTAAAACTCCTTCATGTTTTAACGACTCTTTCTTAAATTGAGGGTTTTCATAAAATTTTGTCATCTACAATGGCGGCAAGGTCATAATATTGATGGAAGTAATGATTTTCAGGCTCAGGTTATAGAATTTATTCCAAAAGACATTGCCATATTGGTTGCAAAGTTTATATAAATTTTGTTAGGGGCTTTGATGGAGTTTTGTTGGTTGTGACCTTATGACCCCATCAAAGCCCCTGACAAAATTTAAGTAAACTATGCAATCAATATGACATTGTCTTTTGGAATAAATTCTATAACCTGAGCCTGAAAATCATTACTTCCATCAATATTATGACCTTGCTGCCATTGCAGATGAGAAAATTTTATGAAAACCCTCGATTTAAGAAAGAGTCGTTAAACCATGAAGGAGTTTTAAACACAATTTTTTTTGTTTTATAATCTCCATACATGTTTCATTATGTGAGAAAAAAATTCAGTATCATTGTAAACTACAGACATTGGTTTTTCGGGTGCCAAAAATGGCTGAAGAAATGTGTTACTTAACTGAAACTGCTTTTTAGTGCCACATAGCTTCAACATTGACCACCAAAATAAGTTGTTCATTACTTTTTACAGTTAACAGTAACAAGGAATATACTTATTGACTGTTAAAGTGCTTTAATTTTCTTTTATTTAACATTCTGGAGCCAATCAAAAATCGAATTCAGGATTCGCGATCACAGTTTTTTGGCATTTGGGGCCCCCTCAGTTCAGGTATGACATTAGCCAAGTGAACTCTGGTGATTGGTTCTGACAGCCTGGTATCCAGTTAATTCATACAAGCATTTTCAGAACAATCCAATGCTTAATTTTGAAGTGACAGGCCTCCAAAATCTGAAAAAACAAAGTTTCAATTCGTGAGGTCAAAAATGGCCGTGGCACCCCAAATTTTGAAGGGCCATATCTCGGAGACCCTTTGACTTACGTGAAAAAAAAATTGCAGGTAATCATTGTGTACTATGATTAACATCTCAATAAATTTTCATCCAATTCTGAGATGGTGACCCGACACCCTCTGGATGATTTCATGTGGAATAACGACCCATTTCTTCGACCTGAGAATTAACTTAGACATGAGCGGCCTCCTAAGGTGTCCCTCTATGTGCATTTTCCCCTTACTTCCAACTTGTTCGATTCTATAGCCGAACAACAAGTTGGGAAGATGTTGACCCCTGCAGCCAATATCTTACACGATTGATTAACTCCATTCTGGCATTTATGGTTGGAGGGCCAGCTGCCAGCTCTCTTTTGTTCGATAATTGCTCTCCGATAAGATCCTATTTAGCCTGACTGGGCTGTGCTGATAAAAATAAAGGTTTCAACATATTTGAACATAAACCTGTAGCATTTCTGAATTCCTCATCAAATGCTGATGGCGTTTAGTTTTTGAATCGCCAAAATCGCTCAACTACAACCGAAGTTACGACAATTTATTCTTTCCGAACATACCAATTCGCCCTGGATTTGGCTGTGTTTACAGGTGGTCTGTAATAAGCCTGGTAGATAATTGGCCTGCCTGTTGTCATACCAGACAAAAGACTGTGCTTGGCAGTTAAGCAAAGGAGCTAGGTGTTATCACATGCTCACAACCCTCTAGGTCTGGTAAAGTCACTGAACAGGAGAACACTGTGAAGAGGTACTTACAGCAACAGGGCATTTGTGATGTTCGTGTGAGGCATAATTCGCCGAAAAGCTTTCACTACCGTCTCTATTGCGGCTCTTTGAAATGGTGGTACTGTCTACCTTGGTTAGTACAAAGCCAAAGCCATGGGTGAAATTAATTTTCTTAAAAGGTACACTATTTCTAGTATAAACTAAATTAGTTTCCAAACAATGCTAAAAATTGCTGTTCTACCGTTATTATGCTGCAAAATTTGTGAAGCCATCTTGCTGTATAGGCAGTGACCACCGCCTTTAGCTGACCCTAAGAGACGGTGAAGCTCCTATAGGGCCTTCATACGCCGTAAGCTTTTCAGTGAATTATGCCTCACAATGATTAAAAGATCAAAGTTACACTGTGAAAGGTACGTGCTGTGCGTGAAAGGACATCTTAGGAAGACGTCAACATCTTTAATTTCTTTCAACTTCAACAAATTCCCGTAATCAAACTTTTTTCTAGCAGTCCTTCATTGAGTTGCAAAGTCTAGATATTTTTTACACTGCGCACACTCGTATTTTCACTGCGCCAGCAGTGCGCGCAGTGTTAAAAATGGGCAACTTGGTGAAAGACTGCTCCAAAAAGTTTGATTACGGGAGTATTTGTTCGAGTTGGAAGGAAATTGAAACATCAGCAACCTCTTGAGGTGTCTCTATATGCACAAAAGGTACTTATGTAACAACATCAGTTTGATGTTTTAATCAATGTGAGGCATCATTTGCAGAAAATCTTCCGGTGTCCGAAGGTCCTATAGGAGCCTCACCATTTCTTAGGGCCAGCTAGGGACAGTAGTCAATGTCTACTTGCAGCACAGCCAACCAGGTTGCTGCATAAAGACTATCGTCAAAATAGAATTTGGAACCAATGTTTCTTTAGCTTCAGTAGTCCTTAAAATTCCACACCGCATGGGTAGTTCTGCATATCACCTTGTCATGAAACTTACTTCAACTTGTTTAGTTAATGACTGACGGGTGAATATCTGAGAGTCAACAGACATTCTTCGCCTTGCTCGCTGCAGCTGTTTAAGTGAAAAACAATCTAACAAACATCATTTTCCTCCTTTTGTAACAAAAGAAAAGTCTCGTCGTTTTGCAAACAGTACGCTTGTGACATGGGCACGTGCCATTTGCTATGTTTCTGCAACATCTCTAGGGAGATCTATGATGACGGCTTCGCAGCAGCAAAATTTGCTCTGAAATTTGGTTTGTTGGTATTGAAATACTAAAAATTTATAATGAAATGAAACCTGTTCAGATAATTTGTTACATGTATGCAACCTCCAGGAAGAACAGTTGATTGAAGAATCGCCGAAAAAAGAAACTAGCCAATATTTAATGAGCATTGTATTTCATGTTGCTGATAGCCAACGCATCAAATCGCTCTACAACTTATTATAAGGAGCAGAGCAACGGTATGGTTCTTGTTTTTCTAACATCGTTAAATAAAATAGTACTCGAGGAAGAGTAGTTTTTAGTTACACTACTTTTTTTATTTGGTCTGTTTTGCCCACCTTGGCGCAAAGCTTTATATTTAGTATTAAGCTTTGCACCAAGGCTACTTGCCTTGATTATGCTAAGGTATTGGATAATTACCATAGGTGTAGTATGTTAAATAGAAATTCTGTTCGATGAAATTGTGCAGTATAGTGGAGTGCTGTATTTCTACCTTTGAATTTTATGTGCAGGCACTGGTATAAGTTGGCATTTCAGGTTCTCGTTTTCAAGTCTGGTTACTGTACAAACGCCCCATTGCCTGAAAAACAACACTAAACACTGTAGTGAAGTGACAATCCTCAATGTGTGTGACATTTTGTAAGTGCTGTCTGGGTCATCTGACATGAGATAATGCTGGAATTTGTCTAGTTCAACATTTTCAAGAACTTATGTATTACATAGGCCAAAAAAGCATAGTTACTTCAGGTTTGTACCCCAGTTCATTTTAATATCTCTTGCTGCTATTGCCCCTAGAGTTGAGTAAACAAGGAAAATGTGGATAACTTTTGCTCGTCTCAGATGGGCATTTTAAAAAAACTGCAAGTAAAAAATACTCCTTCACATCATCAGATATCAAACAACCAGACCAGTAACAACTATGTTTTTTGGCCTTTGTTATGTCTGAACTCTTATCATTTGACATTCAATGTTATGCTGATATTGACTTGCTTTTCCACTTCACATTGTAGATCCTGGGCTTTGAAGTAGACACTATCAACTCAGTGCAGTTCTCCAATCACACCGGTATGAGAGTTTCTCTTTGCGTAGTTTCAGGCCATTTCATCTTATTGTGTGGCTGTCCTACTGTGCTCTTGGTGCCGTCTGATACCTGAGACACTAAATTAGAATCAGCCGTGTTATTTCAACACTAGTCTGTTACAAACTATTCACCAGAGAACCATCATTGCTCTAGTAAACTTTAATAGGGGAGATTGACAAAGGACCCGCACGATTCCTTTGGTCAGTTGTCACATACAGGTAATTTGTAAAATTTCTGGGTCAAACTATTTAATCTGCTGTGATTGAGAAGGCTTCACATCCAATATTTGCAAGTTTGTATTGATTGAAAGGCTGTGAATGTAAAGCACCCATATACCCCCGTTCAGAGATTTCACAACTCCAACTTTTGTATGTGGCTACATACAATTATAATTTTTGCTGCAACTTGTTCCTGACATAGTTGAGATTAAAAATAGGTAGGACTGAGCATAACAGAGAAGTGATTGCAATCGACATCTCAGTAATTTGACCTTCTAGTCGTGGGCGGTTTTAGGGGAGTACAGTAAAAATTACTACGAGCATGTCATTTTAGGCAGAATGTGGACAAATTTCCTTCAAAAATTGTGGTTGCGACATCCAAGATTTGCCACATTCTGTTTGCCAGTCCCAGAGTAGGCTTGTTTTGTCTTCTAACCTTTGACACAGTTAGTGCTAGTTCTGCATGCTATGAAAAATAAAAGGTGCAGTCTCTCTCAGTGCTGTATTTAATCCAGTGTGGGACATTGGCAAACAGCAAAGCTCTTGGCTAATAACTTGCTGTTGTGACTTTGAGTATCTAGTACTCATTCATGAATTTCATTCCAGGTTATGGCTCAACGAAAGGTCAAGTGCTGAGTGCTGGCGATATTGAAGATCTTTATGAGGGCCTTAGACACAATGATTTGCTCCACTACTCCCATCTACTCACAGGTAATGAGACCATCTGTGGATAGACTGGTCACTCACTCGGTGGCACACCTGCCTTGTGTCCCTTTGGCAGTTTAGTGTTATGGCTATAGTGTAGTTATGTGCGAGATAGTGATAGACAGTTATTTTGGCTCCAGATATGGCAAAGTTGATCATTGAGGGTAGTAAGTTATAGTAAAATTTCCTCAGTTTCAGTCAAAATGTGGAGCAAACGTGTAATATCATTTTGATTCTTAAATTTCTCAACAAAAATAATCGTGAACAAACGTATATTCCTTTGTCAGCTTTGTTTTTGTTGTGCATCTACAAAAAACCAACATTAGATATAATTTTGAGCATCTACAACAAAATAGTAAGCCGGGTCTTTGAATGAAAAATTTTAAAATGGCAATTGTAAGTTTTTGTCGCAAGTTTTATTGTACTGACAGAAATGAAAAGCTCTCATCTGCTTACTTTTCAGTAGGGATCATCAAACTAGTATTTGACTGGTAAGGTTGTTTGCTTTCCTATCTAACACTTGTGAGATCTTGCCAAAATAGCTTTACCCTGTCTCATAGTCCCATGCAGCTCTAATTAAGTCAAAAGGAAATCACAAACTTCAACCTTGAAAAATTTGTTGGGGGGGGGTGAATCTTCTTGTTCAAGCAACCCACAAATGAACTGTATTCGATCTGTACGCAATCAACAAAAGATTTTCGCAAAATATGAACCGAAACTGGACAGGTTTTAAAGTACATATCACGGGAGTTTTTGATGTTTTGAGTCTGGAGTAAATATCTAACTATGTCTGAATTGGCATGTATACTTTCTTTATGCGTGGTAACTTGAACTTGTCCAGGAGCAGACCGTGTTTTTATTCCTATATGGATGAATCAACATTATCATGATAGCGTCTCAATTCTCCCAGTCAACAAACTTGAGCAGCACTTATCAGTTTATCATTAGCCAGCAATGGAGGACATGTTTAATTTTTACGAGGATCCGGAGCGCTTTCAAAGTGAAACGTGCGATTTGTCTTTTGACATAATCAAAGTTGGTGTAGCTGAGCTAGTTTACTTGAGTGAAAATCTGGATAAAATGATAAGCTGTATAATCTATTTGTTTCAATCGATCTTCTTTTTTGTGCTGGGAAAAACATTCTGAGAAATGTGGAATAATAACGCCAATGTAAACTGTAAAGGATTCCATGATTACTCATTGACTATATTCTGCTTATGGTCTAACGCACCAGGTTGGTGTTTTTAGCTTAGTGGTAGCATTTGAGCTGTTTGCAAATAACAGGTGAGTGACGGGACTTTCAGAAAGGCGACTGGGTTTGATAATGTTAGGAGCTAATAAACCATGTAATAAAATGCTTTTATGCGCCCACATATTTATATGTGGACGTATTATGCCGTCATGTCTGTCCATCCGTCCAGCATCCGTCCATCTGGCGTCTGCTGCCCTATCTCCAAAACCCTTTGACGTACGTTCATGAATTTTGGCACATATGCTCTTTTCATGGATGGGACGGCATGAGCGAACTTTCAGACGGATTCGACTACCGGTGTGCCCCCTAGTGGCAATTTTATTGCACTTACCGCTATATCTTCAAAGGTCCTCTTCGTATTTTCATAAAAGTTGCATATAGGCATCTATCAGTGAGATGATGCTATCCTTCCGTTTTCGGATGGATTCGATGATGTTTTCGCCACCTAGTGGCCATTTTTGCTGTTTTCGAGTCTGTTTTTTGGCATCCACCCCTCTATCAAACAAACCGCTCTAAGTATGATTGTGAAAATTGTCATGTATGTTTTTACCATGTAGAGGATGGCTGAGGATGATTTTCCAATGATTTCATCAACTGTGACGCCTCCTAGTGGCAGTTTTGTTTTTTGTACCCATGGCTGTATCTCCTAAACCGTTGATAGGATCTTTACTAAATTTAGCTAGTGTATTTTTGTTCATAACGGATGACAACAACTTTCGGACGGATCTAACTACCAGTGTGCCCCCTAGTGGCAATTTTAGTTTTTTATGTCAACCTCTGTATCTTCAAAGGTCCTCAACAGATTTTCAGAAAATTTGGAATATTGGCATCTATTGGTGAGATGATGGTATCCTCCCATTTTCGGATGGAATCAAGGTATTTTGCACCACCTAGTGGCCATTTTTCTTGTTTTCAAGGCTGTTTTTTGGCGTGCACCCCTCGATCAACCAAACCATTCTAAGGATGATGTTGAAAATTGGCGTGCATGTTCTCAGTGTGAAGAGGGCATTTGACTATAAAGAATTCGACTACTGTGGCACCTCCTAGTGGTAGTTTTGTTTTGTTTTGTGCCCATAGCTGCATCTCCTTAACACATTGCATGATCTTTATTAAATTTAGTAATTGTATTTTTATGAAGCTAACAACAGATGACATCTTTCATGCTGATCCAATGAACGATGTGCCCCTTAGTGGCAGTTTCATTTTTTCCCTTTTCCTTTGTTTCTCTGAAGTTCCTTGACAGATTTTTATGAAATTTGGTAAATAGCTTTCTATTAAAGACATAGTTTCACACCAAAACAACTGCTTTTCAACTCAAAGAATAGCATTGCAGGAGCCCGTTACTTGGGCTAGTTACTGTCCGCACAGCGTGATTAATTAGATAAGCCCAGCAGTAATGACCTTCTCCGACTTCAGCCGAGTCAATTCTGAAAACAGACTAGGCGGTTACATAAGCGTCTGTGATGTCGAGTCCGGAAGACAACTGTGTTGTAGGAATGAACTCGGCTGGTAAACCGCAGTCACACAAGGTAGAAACCAACATGGATTACGAAAGCTTTAGCGACGAGTCTTCCAATTTTAGAAAATCTTTTGTGATGATGAAGCGTCGGACACAGACAATATGCACAACGACCATCGTGAGCGTGTTCTTGACAACGTAAACGGGCCCTGCAGGTTCGAACCAGTGCCTGCAAGTGTCCCAGTCGCTTTGGATGAAGAGACAGCGGCGGATCCCGAAGACAATGACCGCACAACTTCCGACGTTTTATCATGTTAGGTAAATGGAAAATAAAAACAATGCCGCGAGTTTGAATGCGAATATGTTTATTTTCGATTTATTTATAATACTTCAAGTTAAATAAAAAAGCAATTTCAAACATCGGGACTGGTAGACGAATAAACTGCGATATGCAAGACTATTTGCCGTTTTGTCCTACGTTTCTTGATTTGCGTACTAGGTTGAAAGCAAGGTGGGATAAGTTTTGTTGTAGGTTATGAATTGCAATTTGTATTTTATAACAAAAGCTTATTTTTGATTTTATATCTATTTTAAGTAAATACTGAACAGAGGGGGGGGTCGAAACAATTAAAAGTCACCCGCACTCGAATTAATTTAATCCCCATAATGTTTATTTAATTGCAAAAATACGACAGGTAAGTAGCATTCAAGCAACTACACACAATTATGTTGCAAAAATCGTAATTCAAAAGAAAAGCGGCTTCCGACAATGTCCTTCGATGTTATACACCATTAGTAATGTTGTTCGCTTACTAGTGTGGCCCAAGGCCTATTAGCTTCCGCAAAGCGACAGCATGTACAGTTTTGAATATTATGTGAAATTTCACTTACCTTGGTTTCCAACCATACTGCGATTGCAGGCTGTCGACCTTGAAACAGTCTGCAGAAAAATGTTTACTCCATATCACCGAATACGGCGACGCTCCACTAAATTTTCTCGTGGACCTCATGAAGTCTTCCCACTTGGGACGCAGTCTGGGGTTAGTGGGAAACCTATGTAATGACACCCCAGGACCAGACCCTGACACATTGTCACAGCCTCCAATCACACAACAGTCCGACATTGTTCTTCAAATTTTTAATCGAGTTGAAGTATAAAAATGTGTTTAATGTCGAAATAAGTATTCCAATTGGCACACAACAACAGTGGTACGTTGTGTGTAGACAGACAGTGCGAAAGACGTGTGGCTGTACTCGAACACTTTATTGAGGACTCATTGCTAACTACTGTGAAATGTTTATGGCAACGCACAAGACCATGTGCATATGTGTCACATTTCAGAGAATTAATTGGCAAAAGTTGCATAATAAACCCATTTTAACAAACAGAAAGCTTCCATTTGTGCCAGATAGTCCCAGTACAAACCTATGGACAGACTCGGCAGTGATCGGGTCCGCTTCCGGACGTGATGTGATTCTGAAGATAGCCGAAGTTGAAAATTTCCTGTTCTCGAAATTTTGTGGGGAAGTGGGAGCGTGTTTTACACGAATAATAGAAGAATATGGGGTATGAAATAAAATAAATGTGGTTAATAAGCAATCTTTATTAACAGTCAGCACATGTGTATACATATTAACTACAACTAAATAGCTGTGAATCGACCTCTTTAAAGAAGCAATGGCATTTTCCCGTTTTCAGATGGATTGTATGTTTTTGTGTCATCTAGTGGCTATTTTTATGAAACAAATAAACAACCCTAGAAGCACACTGTTTGGTGCATGCGTGGGCGCATTTTAACGCTCCTCGTTGCTCTTGTTATATTAGTGTTGACCCCATGATTTGTACTTTAAAGAAGAGATTACATATGACTTTAATTTTAGCACTTCCCATGTTTTCTTAGAAATGTGCATAGTTGATGTCAATTTTTGCCAGCAAAAAATGTTTCCATAAAGAAACGCAGTAACTTCACCGGCCCTTTTATGTTCTAAAGTTTTGGTTTGTAGTGTATAGAAAATTTTAGCCCAACTCAGCACAAGTATATTTTGGTTTGTGTCGCATTACACATTTTCTGCTACGTGTGTGCAATGCACTACATTAGAATGTAATATTTTGGTTGAATTTTTGTAACAGTTCATGTTGACACTATGTCAACATTTCTTTGCCAATGAGACGTGGTGCTTTGTTTCATAAGACTTTACGAGTCTTAATTGATTCTGAGGAGAATGATGAGTATGAGGTATCTGAAAACACATCGCCGTCTAATTAAGAAAATTTTATGCCATCTGCTCAGTTGACTCCTCTATTAAAAATAACTACATTTCCTTGCCAGGTTACATGGGTGACCCAACCTTCCTGCAGAAGATATGCGACGTAGTGACTGACTTAAAAAGGATTAACCCCAAGTTAACATATGGTAAGTCAAGTGTCATGCTGTCTGTATTCACTTACGATTAATCTATAAAGGTAATGACGACTTTGGAAAGGTATCTGCAAAGAAATACACACTACTTTGGTTTAACTTATCTTTTTTCTTATAAGCAATGCTGCATCACAAACCAGGTCTAACTCGTTATCCATTTCACCTATGGCCTGGGTGTCATCCTCACCCCCATCTCCAAAGCTGAATTCATAATACTTGTCAAGCTCACTCTCTGTAAGTTTTCGTAATTTACAGAATTACTACTATCTGCCAAAGCACATATGCTGTCAACTGATAAACGTTTTCCACTGATGACATCACATGGCGGGAAACCAAAAAAATCGTAATTTTTTCTTTAAAATTCAAAATTCCTCAATGTTCCTATAGTTAGGCTTTATGTTAGAAAATTATTATATACTGTCTAAAACCTCAAAAAGTGCAAGAATCTATTACAGGAGCACAAAATTGCTGTAGTACAATTTTCATGTTCTTTATTCCCAACAGTTTGTGATCCTGTGATGGGAGACCATGGCAAACTGGTGAGTTATTCTTTTAATTTTGTAAGGGAAGCCTTTGATTTATTTTTTGATAGAAATGCAAGTCACCAAAAATCTGAGACATTTCAATGTTAATTTACCTGGTTGTTATTAACTGTGCAACAATAGTCGTGATATAGCTGGGGATTGGACACAGCAACAGTAGTTAAGTGATATAGGTGGGGACTGGACACAGACTGTTTTCGTCTTAGTTTAGGTTTCGTTTTTACTGAATTAAATGGAATGCAGAAACTGGCTGGAAATTTGACAGCTACTTTTCCGTCAGAAAAACTGTTCGATCGCTTAGAAGAAATGTATACAGTTTTCCACTTTGGGTTTTTGAGTATGGCTGCTTGACTCGATTGCTTTTGTCTTGGACCAGAAAATTCATAGTTGGTTCATCTCAGCTAATATGTTGTGTGAACATTGGTTGATATTTGGTTTCTGAAGAAGTCAAAATGCATCTGCCCATGTCAATAACATTTTGTTAAGTTACCCATCATTTTGCTCTTAAAATAAAAATAATTGCAGGTTTGGCACGCGTTGTAATAGACGTGCACATGCCGCGTGGGTCCATTGCACTGATCACCTGGACCCATTTTTATGCTTTATTAATATATATATTAATATGTAGTTAATACGGAGCTGAGGAGCTGGAGACCTGACTCAAGGGTCTAGCAGTGTGCCGCAGTGGTACTTGAACCCACAACATTGAGTAAAGGAAGTGGACAATTATCCCACTAGACCACACTGCCTCCTCATTTTCGGAAAGGTTCGGTGTATTCTGCACCACCTAGTGACCAATTTTTATGCGCCCACATATTTATATGTGGGCATCTGGCGTACGCAGCTGTATCTTCTAAACCCCTCACAGGATCATAATGAGATTTGGCCAATGTGTTCCTATGAAGCTGATGACGGATGACGACAAGTTTCGGACCAATTCAACTACTGCTTTGCGCCTTAGTAGCAATTTTAGTTTTTATGTTTGCCTCTGTATCTTTGGAGTTCCTTGATGGATTTTCATGAAATATAGCAAATAGGTTTTTATTAAAGAGGCAATGAAGCCCTACTGTTTTCTGATGGATTTGACATATTCTGCGCCACTTGGTAGCAATTTAAAAAGTGTTGAGTATGTCTTTGATGTTGGCTTTTCTATTCGCCATACTGCTCAAAGGATCATTATGATGAAAATTAAAAGATTTGTTCCTGATAAGAAGACCACGGCTGACGCTGATTTTTAGTTGGTTGCGACTACTGTGGTGACCACTAGTAGCAATTTTTTGTTGTTTTGCAACCTCGGCATATCTCCTTAACTCTGTTCATGATCTTTGTTAAATTTGGCCGGTATGTTCCTTGGGAGATGATAACAGGTGACGACGAGTTTAAGACCAATATGACTACAGACGTGCCCCCCAGTAGCAGTTTTATTTTTTACATTTGCCTTTATGTCTTTGGAGTTTGTTGAATGATTTTCATTTAGCATATAGGTTTCTATTAAAGAGACGATAAAACCCTCCTGTTCTCGAGTGGATTTGATGAATTTTGTGTCACCTGGTGGCAATTTAAAATTATTTTTGGTATTTTCGACATTCGCCTTCCTATCCATCAAATCGCTCAAAACGATCGTTATGAAAATTGGCAGATATCTGATGAGAAGACTGCAGCTGACACGCATTTTTGGACGGGTTCTACCATTGTGGCAACCCTTAGTGTCAATTTTTGGGTTTTTTTAGCGTCTACGGCTGTATCTCCTTAACTCTATGGAGGATTTTTGTGAAATGTGGCAGACGACAAGCGATAACATATGACGTTGATTTTCTAACCAGTTTGATAACAGGTGTGCCCTCTAGTAGCAGTTTTATTTTTTACTTTTCCCTCTGTATCTTAGGATGGACTTTTCCTAAATTTGGCAGATAGGTTTCTATTATGGTGGCAACTATGCCTTTTTATTTTCGGACAGATTCAATGTATTTTGCGCCACCTAGTAGCCATTTTTATGATTTTGAATATGTTTTTAGTGTCTGCTTCTCTATCTGCCAAACTTCTCACAGTATCACTAGGAATCATAGCAGTTGTGTTCCGAATGAGAAGACCATCGCTGACATTGATTTTTGGATGGGTGTGACACCTGTGACGTCTCCTAGTGGTGATTTTGTATTTTTTGCGACCGTGGCTGCAGGTCCTGATTTTTAGCATGATGTTTATGTATTTTTGCAGGTGTTTTTCTATAGATGTGATAATGGCTGCCCGTGACTTTGGACTGCTCTGACTCCTGCTATGGTCCCCAGTAGCAATTTTATTTTTTGTCTTTGCCTCTATATCTTCTGACTTCCTCGATGTTTTTTCTTGAACTTTGGAAACAGTTTTGTATTGTGAAGATGACAGCATCTTTCTAATCTGTGGTTTATTCGGCGTGTACTCCGCCTCCTAGTGGCCATGGCAATTATTTGAGTCTTCTCTTTTGTTGTCTGCTCCTGTATCGGCCAAACCATTCAGAGGTTTGTTATGAAAATTGGAAATAGATGTGTTTCTACTGACATGAGCACCACTGGCATGCATTTTCAGATGGGTCCAACTATTGTGGTGCCCCCTAGTGATGTTATTTTTGCATCTTCGGTTGTATCATCTGCCTCTCTATCTTTGGAGTACCTTAGCGGATTTTCATTAAAATTGACAAATAATTTTGTAATGGAGAGACGATAATGCTTTTCCAATTTCACACAGGTCTGACGTATTTTGCACCATCTGATGGCCATTTTTATGTTACTAAGAACACCATTAGGAGCACACCGTTTGCATTGCAGTCGTAGGTGCATTTTAACATTCCGCGTTGCTCTTGTTTATAGTATTACTAATAAACATCCCTAGAAGCATAACATTTGCGGTGCAGTTGTGGGTGCATTCAGATGCTTTGCAGTGCTCTTGTTTCATATTGTAGTGCCATCTATTGGCTGAATGACTGTGAATGCTGACCATGCTAGGCTTTTAGTTAGCTTAATGTTAATGGGATCACATTGATTTTATTTCTCATTTGAGCGTCTCATTTTTATTTGTCTTTAAGCAATTTCACTTCTTTTGTTATAATGCAAGTTACTGTTTGAGTTCGGTTAAAATGTTATACCGTTCTGTTATTGTCTGCTCAAGTCAGTAACCTCATATATAGTGTTCCATTTCCTGGAGCATTCTTTTGTTGATGAGTGATTAAATGATATATTGACCGATAACTAATGATGCAGCATTTTAGTATAGCTAATCTCATACATAGAAACTGTGTGAGGAACCGCTCTCGTCACTTTAGTATACAAGTGGCTCCAAAACAATCCATATTAGTTTCTAAACATTCGTACAGACATATGCTGTGAAGTTAAAAATGACAGACATGGTCTTATAGACAAAAGACTGACCAAATTAGTGTGCTTCCTTGGAAAGTTAAAGAGGCTATGAATTACAAATTTGTAAATGCTACATTCCTGAATATAAGGTGATAAATATTCCATCATAAGGTCACACAAGAATATAAGCACGTTAAATTATAAGTAGAATTTTACAGTATGTTCTTGAAGGGAATTGGAAATAAATAGTTGGAGCTAAGATGTGTGAACAACAAAGATAGCTTTATTACCTTGATGCTGGCTATTATGGCATTGTTAATTGTTATGTTTTGTCACTGTCTCTCATGGAACAATTTGCTCTTCATACATTTTGCCTTATGACATACCTTTCTATGTTGTTCACATGACATTATTGACATAGTGCAAAATGATACAGTGCAACTATGGCTGAAATTTGGTGGAGCACACACTAACACCACATTTCTTTAGTTGATCTGTTCCGTGTCAACTGCGAGTTGAAAGGCGATACAATATCAAGGCGGAATTCATCATCTCCATTGTGTTTGTGTGTGTGTGTTACTGTGTCAATTGATATTTTCCTTTGTGATGATGTACATAACCACAAGACCGTCCCTGATTACGCAGTTATATTGCCTCGTTTTGGAATGCCGGGCATGTTATCATTAGGTCATGTCGGAAACCAAACTGTCAAGGTGTATGACCATGGAAGTAGCCCTGATTTCAACCGTTAAAAAATATTGGAATTTAAAAGGTATCTTCATGAAAGGGGATTGACTGTTTGATTCAAAATTAACCCGATGGACTTGCTTTATCCACTTGCTCCATATTTTATAGTTTTTGACCATGTAGATTGATATCATGAAGGCGACGAACTTAACATCACGCATTCATGGATATTTGTCAAGTTTATCTAACTTACTCCCATCGGACTTGCAGCTCACAGCACAGCAGTTAATACTTTGTCCTTATTGGCAGGGTGAATAATCTAAGTAATGCAACCGAGAAAATTTTTAAGGAATATGACAACAGAAAATAACATGACATGGAACTCCAGTGGCCCAAAAACGAGGATAAAAAAATGGTTGACGGATATTGTAGCATTGTGGGTAAATACAGCGAAATTCGAGTGTGTTATCCAGGATGGCCCATTGTGCTTTTTTTACCCCAGTTTCTGAGTAGATCTTGAGAGCGACCCTGACGTATATATCATCTTGCGGTGCAAGTGTCTGTTCACACTATGCTGTAAGTTTATGTCTCACTATAACATTTGATGACCGTGTGCCATTATCTCCCCTTAGTATGTGCCCGAGTCCCTATTGCCAGTGTACAAAGAGAAGATTCTGCCCCTGGTTGACATCCTTACACCAAACCAGTTCGAAGCAGAGTAAGTTGTTAGTGTACAATAAAATCTCACTGATTTAGGACAAAAATAACCGTAAAAATTACCCTTTTTTTCATTTTATAAACGCTTCTAGCATCGTTACGTATGCCCATAAATTTTCTATATATTGCCTTGTGGTAGCACTGACACAGAGTTTAAACGTGGAAAACATCTATTTGTTACTACATATCCTTTTTGAAAAAGGAGAAAATGAACTTTCATTTATCCGCCATACTGTGTCCTAAATCTGTGAGATTTTGTCGTATCCAGTTGTATTAAAGATGCCGTGCAGCTTAACAGATTTTGCACTCAAAATTCTGATCAGTTTATTCCTTCTGAAATGGGTCTTCATATGAGTTTAGTCACCTCTTCAACAAAGCCTGATTGAAAACTCTGTGCTACTCAAATAATTTCTCTGTGACTGTATGTAAGGAGTAGTGCATTTGGTAGCTGGCAGTTTGAAGAAATCGTAGTTGTCTTTCTTTTGCGTCAATATGTGTGGTGACATTTCCAGGTTGCCCCAGTTCACTGCACACTGTGGCAAGTCTATACTTATTTGGCACAAAAATAATTGCAAAGGCTGATAGCATCTCCAAATGATTGAAGAATTACTAAAAGTTGTGTTATGCCGTCTGCACAGTACAAACCTTGCTAGCAATGAATTAGAATTCATTTAATCTCTATTTTTGTGAAGTTGACAACATAGAATTTCACTTGTCGGCCATATTGTATACTAAATAAGTAAAGAATCAACGAAGAACATCTGTGACTGTTCCTATGGAGATACAGTTCCTTTTTACCCAAATTGAATTTCAATATTTGCTGCTTGCACTAAACGTAATGCAATTTTTTTCGGTTTTGGAATAGCGTGTGGTCATGTGCCCATCAGTGAAGAAAAGTAAAAGCTGAGGTTCTTCAAACTGTCTTCTTTCTGAGAACACTGTGCACTACTTCATCTAACAAGTGATGCTACTGTTTTGATAGTTTTAATATTACTACATGGACTTTGCATTTAATATAATTTCAAAACACATTGATGATCACAGACGGTTTCAAACCCACACTTTGCTACAAACAATGAAAACCAATGTAAAAGAAATTAGTCCCAAAAACTGGGTGCTTGAAAAGTGACTTAATTTCCAGATATTCTCAGCTTAAGTAAACACCCGGTTGTATTGCTCTTTGTTAATGTCACAATGAAGGATCGATTTCTGGAGAGATCTAAAATTGAACTTAAAATTACAGTTGGATATGTTTTCAAGGTTTTGTATATGAGCATAATAGGTGACCTGTGAAGAAATATTCCAATAGTTTAGGAGCACTTCTTCCTTATAAATGTGATATTTGTGTGATGCTGTTTGTCTAGGGCTAAGTGCAGCATCTAATTATTAGCATGATCATGTTCACAAAATTTCTATTTTATATGACGTCAAAATCATGCTCAGTAGAAGGTGCCTTATGTGCGGTACTAACAACGCACAATTGAACCTCGTTCACTCTTCAGTTTTGCATGGGGTCGACCGCATGGTGGGGTCACGGGACACTGTATTTTCTAAGTATAAAAATAGTAATAGGTCAACTGGGTCACTCAAAAAAATCCAAATATTTTGGACAATTACGGTTTATTCCGTACTAAACCTTCTAATGAACTACTGAGTCCCATTATATTACTGTGCTCCACAATCACTTTTGTCGCAATTTTTTGCTTGATTTTGCAAATTTCAACCCCAAATCGGCATTTTATTTTGTCTCATTCAATTCATAGAGCTGTTACTCGGTGTTTGTCTGTGACATTTTTACTTGAACTGCCTACAATATCAAAAGATTACACAAGTAAAACCAGTCATTACTTTTCCTATAAACGGCTGCATAACGACCAGCTAGAAATTTGGCATAATGAGTCAAAATGAAATCAGTCCTTTAGGGTGCCTTTCATATCGCCGTAGTGATAAATGGACATGTGATGGATTTTGCTATTTATTGCGCATCTGATGTTTCCAAGAAAAGTTTGCCATGAATGAAACTGCAGATAATTATCACTGTTCTGAAGTTTTAGATGTGCTGGGCAATACACAACATTCAAGTTAAAATCTTAAAGGTTTGCCCCATTTCAGTTTGGTAAGCCATTTGCTTTTCTCAGGGCCAAAACTGCTCAGAATCTCGATCAACCGATGTCGATTTCAGGTCAAATTACTTTGAGGGGTGTGATATTCCAGGTTGACATAGCAAAATCTAAGGCAAATTCTCAACTTGGTCATGATGTCAAACCCCGAAAAGTTTACTAAATTCAGTGTGGATAAAGCAAATGTGATTTTTGTTTTTGTTTTTGTGTGTCAGATATCGTCACGTGAGCTGTTTTAACGAGACAAACCTTGGGCTAGTAACCTTTGACGTAGGTGTACTGTCGCTGTGTGTCCTCTGTAATCACTCTTCTCCTTTCATTTAAGGTTACTGACTGACATGAAGATCACTACAGAAAAGGATGCCATGACGGCCATGGAGATTTTGATGAACAAAGGTGCAAAGACAGTGGTTTTAACCAGCTCTGATCTTGGCAATGATGACATTCTGGTTTGTCTTGGACTTTCGGGCCAAAGTAAGTTGTTCAATGCTCTGTGGCTCTGTTGTTTTAACACATACACTCAGTTTTCCAGACTAGTCGGATTTTGCCTTGCTTGGATACAATTGTTTATGCCTGTTTTACCATACCATGATCCAAGGCAGTATAAGCCATGGGCTCATTCCATGAATTACACATTTGAACATAATTCTGTTATTCAGGGCTTGGAATTTTCCTCTTTTAAGAGCATTATTTTCCTCTTTTTTGTTTTAACTTTTATCTTTTTTCATCTCTTTTATATCGTTATTTCGACTTTATTCGCGCAGAAACGTTAATTTCACTTAAATTTTACAGCACAAAAATATTTCTATCACACAAGCCTATTTATTTGTGGAACAGTGCATATAATAGAAAATTTTCTTCTTTTTTGTCATTGGTCATTCGAAGTCCTGGTTATTTATTCTATTAAGTGTTAAATAAAAAATTAAGAATATTTTTGATTTCCAGTGATGTTTCTTTGCTAAGATCGTCTCAGCGTGTAACACAGAGCATATTGTAGCTACCAAGCAGGAAAGCTCCTCCTATGTAAGGCTTCTTAAAGCCCCCTGTCTAAATATTGCCCAATTTGTCATCTGCAGTCAAAGTGCTTTAATTTTTCGTCCTAATGTAGATACTTAATTTCCAGTTTGTTATCAGATATTTCTGCTCACAAGCCTGGAGCTTATTTTCCAAAAGTGACATTTTATGGAAACGAAAAATCAAATCTGAAAATTTTTCTTGTACATGCCCACTGCACGTCTATTCAACTGAGCTTGTTTGAAAAACTCTGGTAAGAAAGTGGACTTTGCAAGCTGATCGCTTTTCTCTGTGATTATTGGCCAAGCGAATTAGAAATGCACCGTATTGCCACTACATGAATATGAGGTGGTGTACAAGTTGCTAAATGTTTTGAAGAACAGGATTTGTGTGGAAAATGATTGGCTGCAAATCTCCAGTGTCCAGTACCAGGACATGATACAGGGTAATAACACTGCATGGTGCCAACTCTGTGCGCCCACGAGGTACGTCAGAGTTCAAAGGTCTTCCATTTGCAGCCACTTTTGTTCTCACATGGATACGTTTTCCATGGATACAAATACTGCTTGGATAACGTATGATAAAATACATCAAAATAGCATTACCGTAAGTGTGCCTTAATTTGTAGTTCCGTATAATTTTTTTTGTATTTCTGCAAAAGCTTACACAATGTAATGAAACCTATTTTCCTGGTCTTTCATATGGTGTCTCCTAAGAGAAAATTGCTCAAGAAGCTAATTTACAAACAATAGAAAATATCTCACTTGGCTCACAAAAGTGTAGGTACTCACAATAGATTTGTGGCAAGTAGTAATTTAATTGAATTAAATTGAAGAATTTTCAATACAATTTCATATACATTTCTGCTTCAAATCGATGAAAGCACTTCTATAAATGTCGTTTTGATATTCTGACAAGTAGTAATTTAATTATTATTAAATTAAATTTTTAATACTGACAGTTTCATATACATTTCTGCTTCAAATCCGTGCAAGCATTTCTCTAAATGTTGTTTTAATTTTCTGACAAGTAGTAATTTAATTAAATTAAATTTAAGAATTTTCAATACAGTTTCATACATATTTCTGCTTCAAATCCATGAGTCAGTTTCAAATTTGGGAACTTGCCAGTTGTCAGCTTCCCTTGCTATGAATACTTGACATTAATGTATGTGTTCAAAAAAGCAAGATTTTGTGCAAATGCGATTCAGTAAACAGGTTGTTACCGGGAATTTATGTAGACAAGCCCATGGACGTGTATTCGGAAAATGAAAATTTTAAGGCATTTTAGCAACACCAAATAAACGCCCGGGCGTTTATTCAGAAAAGGGGGCATGTAAACGGAAAGTCATAGTTTTGCTGACTTTGACATTTTTTTACTTAAAACTGCATTTTTAAAGTTTACGTTAATAAATGCATAGTTTGCCAACACCTTGTTCGTTTTTAATGATAAATGCTCCACAAAACTGAATTTGTGAAAAAAAGTTGACGCTGAGGGGGCTTTTAAGAGGAAAATTTACAAATAAATGCCCCACTGTCTGGACACTTGACACCACAAGTTGTAACACCAAATAAATGCCCATGGGCGTCTATTCAGCATAATTTTCCAAATAAACGCCCATGGGCATTTCATCGGGTGGGCTTATCTACAGAAAATCCCGGTACACGCTGTTCAAAAGTGTTAGCATCCAAGACTTGAGCAGAATTCAATGTAACAAGTATGTTTGTTAAGTAGTACTTGTTTATTTAACGAAAATCGCAATGGTGTCAATTATGGGTACATTGTAGTTCATGGGTACACTGCTATACCTTAGCATTATAGCTGGTTGTTTATCTTAAGATATGATCTCGTAAAATAAGGAAGTACAAACGTGGGTATGTACTCAGAAAAGACTGTTTCGTTGTTACCTTGTTATGTGCTGTTCTGTCTTGCATGTTCACCAACCTGGCCACCCCTGTCATGTTTTGCTTGGTGGACTGTTCTGAGCTGTGTATAACACTGAATGATGCGGGCATTACTATTGTTTTGGTGCTTCTTTTATGTCGATTTTACTATGGTTTCATCATAAAAGTCTTAAACTGGCACTGAATGATAAGATCACGGGTGAGAAATAACATGACCGCCGGTCCTCTTAAATCGGACCGCCTCACCCAAAACAGGACCTCCGGGGATCAAATGGGACCGTCGCACCAGAAAATGGGACTGACGCACCTAAAAACAGGTCCTGTTTTGGGTGAGGCGGTCCGATGTAAGAGGACCGGCAGTCATGTTGTTTCTCACCCGTGAAGATGAAGCTTTAAAGTGCGCGATTCCTGCCTGACTTTGGTGAATTGCATGGTACTACAGGTGTCACCACTCAGTCTCAATCTGTGCCACTTATAAAAAAGTGTCACTGAAAACCGACTGTTTGTACTTAGTTATCTCCTGCCAAAGACAAATGTATGGTTATGTTCGGCATCATTACACACATGTACCCGTGCATTCATGTAAATGATAATATTTTCCCATCAATTCTCATGGGATTTCGGCATGACTTTCAAAAATTGCATGCTTACAAAGCGCCATATGGCATGTGTCGCTAGCATTTTACGCTCTGACAATTTTTTACCATGTTTGCCATGTTCTTGATTTTCACACATCCATCTTGGGAGAAGCTCGTCTGTGTGCAGCCATTCACAAGGCCCTCAGCGGGAGATATTGTTTCTGTGATTAAGGTGAAGTGATAGTTAGTTGTGTCATGCCAATATTACTCACAGAATAGTTGTGTGTAAGATACCTGTCTGTACTGGGTGTTATCTACAGTGTTGTAGAATCAGCCGATATCTTGTTTCTGTAACATTCTCATTTTGAAGCATTGTAATGATGGTGCTATTGTTCGTAGTGCCAGTTACTGAGTATGAATAAATTACCTAATTACTTTGAGGCCGTTGAGGAGGCCGTGGCATGGTAATTAATTGATAGTTAAGAACAAAATAGGTTTTGTATTTTTACCTAGGGAGAATGCTGTGACATGGTAATTACATGTCAATTAAGAACAACATGGGTTTTGCATTTTTGCCTAGGGAGAATACAGCAATTTTCTGCACTTCCATTTGCAGTACAGTATAGTCTATTCAATGATGTTGTTCTATTGTTCAAACGTGATAAAGATCAATTTATATAAGGTTTGATGTCTGCATTAACACTGGTCTTTGGAAACCTGAAAAACCACTAAAATTATTTCCTTGATATTGGATTAGAAATAAGACATGAAAAGGAGCGTAAAATTCAAGGGAAACTTGATTACCAGTGTTGATTTTTTCAAAAAAGTACATTTTTACAGATTGTTGAACGAAGTGTACGTGTTCACTCTCTGGCATTCAGCCAAACTTGTATGCTGGCAATTCTGATTTTATTTATAGCACTTGAGAAATCTTGCGGACGAGTTGGTCATCTTCTCTTAAGTGTTTATAAAACTTGAAAACATCGTATGCTGTCACTGATCATAACAGAACTATATAGAGATGGTCACTAAGCTCAAAAAATATTATTCATAGCATTGTAACTGTTTAGATTAGTGTCTAGTTGTTTTCATAGACATATTAAGCTGAATTGTTATAGGATTTTAGCAAGCTGTTATAGCATGCGCCCACATGTTTATAGGCGGTCATGTCTGGGTGGCGTCTGCTGCTTTATCTGTTAAACCTCTTGATGGGTATTCATGAAATTTTCCGGATATGTGTCTATCATTGATGAGACAACATGGGTGAATTTTTGGCCAGATTCAGTTTTTTTATGTTTGGAACTGTTTTGTTGGAGTAGGGTAAAGTTTGCTCAAATTTGAACAAAAATAATTGCCAAATTTCTCATTATGTCATTTTTGAAACTTTCACTGTATGGCCAAAAATTTTAAAAATTTCATCGGGTGTTTTTTGGTATAGCTGTAGGACACCACTTCTTTTCTATAAATTGTCTTCTTTACTCTTGTTGGAAATGTTGATAAATAAAGTTTTGTTGTTTCACTATAATGAGTTCTAATTTTAAAAAACTTATCATGCCTTGAAGGATGCTCATGAAATTTGCCAAATAGGTATCTGTTCAGGATATGTTACAGCCTTCTTATTTTTGGATGGATTTGGTGTATTCTGTGCCACCTAGTGGCTGGTGTTACTGTTTTTGGTGCCTACCTCTCTGTCAACCAAACCACTCTAAGTATGATTATGAAAATTGGTATAGGTACTCCTACTGGGAAGAGGACTGCCGACGGTTATTTTCGAACCAATCCGACTACTGGTGCCAATTGTTTGTTTTGTTTTTTTTTTGTCCGCATCTGTATCTCGTGAACCCTTTGCGGGAGCTTTGGTAAATTTGTCAAGTCTATGTTGTCTATGGTTGGCAACGACTTTTGGATGGATCCGACTACCTCTGTGCCCCCTAAATGGTAATTTCATTTTTATGCGCCTACATATTTATATGTGGACGCATTATGCCGTCATCTCCGTCCGTCCATCCGGCGTCTGCTGCTCTATCTCTAAAACGCCTTGACATATGTTCATGAAATTTTGTCCATGTGTTCTTTCTGTGGATGGGACGGCATGAGCGAACTTTCGGACGGATCCGACTATCGGTGTGCCCCCTAGTGGCAATTTTAGTGTTTTACGTTTACCTCTATATCTTCAAAAGTCCTGATTTTCATAAAATTTGGTATATAGGCACCTATTAGTAAGATGACGCTATCTTACCGTTTTCGGATGAATTTGACGTAGTTTGCGTCACCTGGTGGCCATGTTTTTCTGTTTTTGCGTCTACCCCTCTATCAACCAAATCGCTCAAAGGATGATTGTGAAAATTGGCATGTATATATGAAGTAGATGGCTGACAATGATTTTCCGACGACTTCGACTACTGTGGCGGCTCCTAGTGGCAATGACCCCTTCCCATTTTTGGATAGAATCAGCATATTGTATGCCACCTATTAATTAGTCATCTGTACTATTGTTGTGTCTAGTTTGGTGTCTGTCTCACTATCTGACAAAGTAGTCTTGTAATTATTATGAAAATTGGAATATTTGCTCATAATAGGAAGAGCATAACTGACAGTGATTTTTCGAACGGCTCGGACTACTGTGGCACCTCGGTGGCAGTTTAGGTTTGTCTCGTCCATGGAACTATGTGGCAATATATGGTGATGACTTTCGAAGGGATTCCACTAACCCCCCCCCTCAGTGTCAGTTTGTATTATGGAGCCGATTATGCCTTCACATTTTTGGATGGATTCGCGTATTGTGGGCCACTTAGTGACCTTTTTTATAATTTTTGATTCTGTTTTTTTGACATCTGACTCTCTACTGGCCAAACCACTACAAGGATGATATGAAAAATAGCATATTTGTTCCTACTAGTACGTGCATGACTGACAATGATTTTCGAATGTATCTGCACTTTATACTAGTATACACAAAGTGCGTGCGATGCTTTGTGTTGCTCTTGCACTTTCTCAAAATGCTACAAAATATTAGCCAGTATTTCAAAATGGCAGCCATGATTATCAAACTAAAGTGGGTTATTTTAATTTAAAGATCAAAATTGTTCTCATGTGATAAAACCAGGCCCATGATGCCTCTATTCTGGGACAGAATATTTACTCTTCCTAAACAAATCTTTAAGAATCACTCAAAATTCCTCTCATGAGGCTTACAAATTTCTCTCCAATTATTAAAAATTCCTGTCAGGGTTAGAATTAAATTTTGGCTACTTGTGGCATTGCCAATAAAGGTTGGCGACTGGGGTGGTGGTGTGGAATTGGTATTGACTAGGAGGGTTATTTTCCCTTTACTCTGAGATGACCGAGAGACCTGTAAAAACATGAAAGTTTGATTAGTTAGTAAAATTGCTCTAGATACCCATTGTTATTACCTTGGTGACAAGCTACCATCTTAGTTTAAAACTATGGTGACTCTGCAATTTTGATAACTTAAATGTCAAATCATACTTTAAATGCCACAAGGAGTTCGTGGAAGAAGTTTTCAAGCTTTCTTGGGTTTGGGAGCCTCTGTAACAGAGCACTCTGATCATTCGCTTGCATGTACACATGGATTTGCTTGGAATCATGTTATTGTATGTTAATGGTAGTAGTCTGTATCAACATGATACTAGCTCTCCTAGTTCTGTGGTATTAACAACCACACGGCAGCTAAGGTGGTGTGCCTGCTGACTGTACCAGTTCTCCTATACACAGATGGTCATTTCAGAATGACTGCGATGTCCAATAATCTCTCAGCTCTGATAGCCTCGCACAGCAGCAGAGATGAAAAACCATTTTTCAAAACCTGTCGAAAATTAAAAAGTACTTCAAGAGCTTTGTAGGTTTCATTTAATCTTTGCTTTCTTCGTCTGTTGCAGATGGGTATAGAACTGGTGTCCGGGTGGAGATTCCTAAACTGGACGCGATATTTACTGGCACGGGAGATCTGTTTGCTGCTCTCCTTCTTGCTCACTTACAACAACACGGTGATGACCTTAAGGTAATGAGCTGGATGTAAGAGTTTGTCACATTCTCTGGAGTTTTTTGTTTGCAAACTCAAGATAAACGTTTAGTACTTGGTGCTTCAATTCAGTATGGTTTATGCAAATGGGTTTCTAGTTTAGGTTTGCATCTGATGACCTCTAGATTCGAGAGAAACGTTTAATGAGTACAAACGCGAAATTTCGAGTCAAAACTTGAAATTTCAGACTAAACCTTAATACTGTAGTCATCAAGTGCAAAAGACGGGTTAGACATTCATCCTCGTAAACGCTGCTACTCTCAAGTGCAATAATTATCCTTTAATTCATACTAAAGTAGAGCAGGAAATGCAAAAAAATAATATAAAGTTTGATTTCAAGTTAGCCCTTGGGCCCTGGAGTACCACACTTAATGCCTTGTCTTTCTGGATATATTTGACAGTGGCCACCACCATTTTACACTTTCAGTTAAGTGGGGCGAAGAGCCTTAGTCCAATAAATGTGAGTGGTATGTTGTAAGTCACGAGTGTAGAATTGTTTTCTTAGGGCTATTCATAGATGCGATTGTTTTCTTTTCTCAACAGGTGGCAACAGAGAAGGTAGTGGCTACTATGCAGGCTGTTCTGAGACGAACACTTACACATGCTCAGGGTATGTTAAATAGGTTTGAACAAAAACGCTGTTTTGTTGTCTGGTGCTTAAAGCACAGGGAAGGTGAGCGGTGAAGTTGGTTCCCTGTACATTCTCCATTGGCTGTAGTTTTCTTAGACGATTGTGTTGCCAAGATTGGCGATCCTGTTTGCTGTAAAAACTCTTCTCCTCTTTCCCCATTGGTTTTGAGTTTGGCTGCGCTAGTGTCTATGAAATTCATGAATTTCCCACGCAGGACGAGTGTATGATAGCGTTTTCAAATCTGTGATAGTAGCACGTTAGTTATAGTCCCTGTGATCACAGCCATTTTCCATTGTGAGAGTGGTTATTAGATTAGATCTTGCTAGAAACTTGGTCTGTGCAATGCACCTCTGGTTAGAGACTAGAGAAAAAACGCACTATTTCCCTTCTCAAGCGGACTTTTTGGTAAATAATTATGAACACCTGAAAAATATGGCAGACTAGAATCAGCTATGCTTTTGGCATAATTTTTGTTAAATTCTTTGATTAGTTTGCTGGTTTCCATATGGTCTTTTTTGATACTGCCTTCAAATTGCATTGGGTTATACTGAAAATTGCTGCGATAAGGATAGTTCCTTTGAAATTGGAGTATAGATAATTTGTACTTAAGTTTGAATTGAAGACAGCAGCATCTTTTGGCGAATTTGAAAACACACCTCGCGCATATGGATTGTAGGTTTCTTTGATCTTCGCACATCTCATCTTTACAGAGCATTCTGTTGTGGAAGTGGAGACAACAGCATGCTGAGTATGAACTTCCTTTCTGGGTTTGCTTGGCTTGTGTTAATAACCAACCTTGCCTGTTTTTGGACAAAAATTATTGCCAGAATCGCACTTTTTCATTTTTCAAGGGCTTGTGACATTGTTGAGAATTCCCTCAATTTTGTCAAAATATTGTCTGTTAGCTATGGTACAGAATTTTGGTACTATGTGTCTTATATGCAGATGAGAAAAAAGAATTTCATCAGCTACTTTGTGTCCTAAATTGACAATGTTTTGGCCTATTCCTAACTTTGTAGTCTAGAAGGATGTGTGTCAAGAGTGAATTATGGGATTGCTTGTACTGTACTATGAAAAATTATATAAGTTCTCATTTTTTGACAATTTCAGAGCTTGCTGGGCCAGAAAAGAAGCCTAATATGGCACAAATGGAACTCCAGATGGTGCAGAGTAAAAGCGACATTGAAAACCCCCTAGTTACAATTCAGGCCAAGGTGTTATGATGGTAGAAGGGACTCTACTGTGCAAAGTTAGATTTTGTCCGTAATTGAAACGAAGGATTGGTTATAACTGGATATTTCACTCAACTTCGAAATGATTATGGGGTGCTGAATTGGTAAGACCTTACCGACCAATATAGTGATATGTTATACATACAGTAATTTTCCACTACTTTTGCTCAATAATAATTGCTTTTCTTTCATTTTTCAAAGCCTTAATACATTCCTGATATTGAGGTAAAATTGATCAACAGTTGTTTTACAATGTCTACACAGTATAAACCATGCTAGTAATACCGGATAAATTTTGTTGAACAGGTCCTTTTTTTAAATTTTACATAAAATTATTGTATGCTAATTAAGTGAAGAATTACTATATGTAATTCCATTTGTAGTGTTGATTAAACTAAAAACTTAATATAAAACTCCAAGCTCTACTATCTAGTTGGTGTTGCATTGTCTAGCTCACCACAATGATCTTGCTTGTTTATTTGTTGTACTTTGGGCCGATGGCTATGTGTACAAATAAAGAAGAAGAGTGATATGTGAAGTCAATGTGTAATCAGTGAAAATAATTAGATCTTTGACATCATTCTGTTGAGCAGAAGTTTAAATTCTAGAAATTTGAATCCTTTACAAATAATACAATGATTAATTGGACTGAAAGGTTGTCACTAATTTATATTCTTATACACGTATAATTTACCTGTCGTGGTTTCATTAATTCTACATGGTTGATGAGCTATGATAAGAGCTTCCGAGCCTGGGGGTTGTTGACTTTCTCTTTGCTTGATTACTCTGTAGGGAAAGTCTGTTTGAAGAGTTCCAAGTGTTGGGCGTGCAAGACTGATACTGTTAATATTTATTATATCATTGCAATACAATGACAACAGTTTTTGTTTCTTCAAGTTATAACTGACCTTGTTTTGCCAAGATTGAGGACCCTGACTCTGGAAAGACAGTCAGTGTAATCAGGATCCTAGTGGGAATGTGTTGCTGAGATGGGTGCATTTTACCATTTCTTTCCTGGTATTGATTTGGGTTACTTTTACAATTCTCATATAATTTTGGGATATCTGTTCAGATTTAGTGAATATGAAAGTAGGAATGGAGATTGCTATTTTTGTTGGATAGAAATATGGTGTGGCAGTGGTTTACAATTTATTAATGCAGACCTTTTTTAAACTTCTGGTTTGATAGTGGCCTACAATTTATGAATGCAGACCTGATTTTTAAGTCATTAGACAGCCTGATGATAGGGTGTTATTTGGAAGGTAGACTTCAGATGAGGGATTGTTGGTTGGGGTAAATTTCTTCAAGTTATTAACTTTGACCAGTGCTGTAAAACAACAAAAATCCATTGTTTTTTTGTTTTGTTGCTGATGGCTGCCAGTCACCTAAATTCAGAGTGGTGACTATGTATTCTTAAAATACTCTTTTAATTAGTTTTTATGGAGTGGAGTTTAGCTTCTCTAGCAAAGCATCTGGCTGAGACCCTTAAAATGTGAGTTCGAATGGGTCTTGTGTCTGACTAAAAAAATCTCGCTGGTTATGACACTTTTAAGCCCTCTTTCAACAGGGACTTGAGGCTCTGTTGTAGTTCTTAAGTCGTATTTTTCACTTTGACCTTGTATAGATATCCCCAGATTTGGCAGCACAGCTACACCTGCCCTAGAAATGGACCCCTCCCCTACCCCCGAGCCGATTGGGACACTACTTGAAGGATAGTGTTTTCCACTCCAGTCAGCTTGTTGAATATTTTATCGCAATGTCTGTGAAATAGCAACGAGACTGGCAAACGAAAAACGCTAAGGTTGATGCAGTATATTGACAAACCCACCAGCCAGTAGTGGACAATATTGAGTGATGTCACTTGGCCATGTGTAGCTCTTCACGTAATTAAAAGAACGTCAGTGCGCCTTACTCCCCTACTGGCATGCCGGTGGAAATACGAAGGCATTTTTTCTGAAGCTGCGACGCTTACCATATTCGCGTCTTTATTTAATTTCCCATCTTCATCCCCCAGTGCCGAAAATGGTAGTAGTCATGTCCAGGTGTCCTGCATTTTGAGGACCAGTTTTCTCCAATGAACAGCAGGTATCAAAGTGGCGAGCTTTTCGTAGAGACAAAAATCTCGCGAAAACGCAAGAGCACGTAAGACTTCTGAGATATCGTCCTGTATTACAAACGAAGTATTTTTGTTAGCTTCCATAGCGAGGTTCTTGCGTCTACGAAATTCCGCCCTGGCGCCTGGTTTTAATCTTTGTTCCCGAAATCCCACACGAAAGCATTTTGTCATTTTCTGTTCTACTTATGTGCTAACTCGAGATAATTGGTTCAACTTTTGTCTGTATTCGAGTACATTACGGTTTACACGTCTGTTAGTTCCCAGTCGAGGTTTGCACTTGATGACCTCTATATCCGTGCTACAAACTAGAGTGAAAACTCGAAATTTGGAGTTTAGACTCGAATTTTTTGCCTCAATGCAGAGATCATCAAGTGCAAACTAGAATTAGAAAGTTATCCACTTCGTCAGTATCATACCGTGAATAATACGCTTACAAGGAAGTCACGCATTTCTAAAGATATACGGAAATTTTCACCGCTCGTCCTTCTGAGCGGCTTGTACCCGGGGATCAAAGAGAGCGCGGCGCCGGAATCATCGCACTTTAATTTGTTTATATTTTATGATTTGACTTCTAGTAAAGATTGAACTTTAATGACACGTGAAATGTTTAGTGTACCTGTAATGTGGTAAGTTTAGGGATGGGCTCACAATGAACTTAACTAATTAAGTTTAGCTGGCGATCAAAATCTACCACTGTTTTGGTACTTCAAGTTCAAAATTTAGACAAAAAGTTATCAACCCGTTCTCGGTGAGAAAAAAACAAGTGGGCAGAAGCATTAAAAATTAAATAAAGAAAACCTTTTGGGAAGTGTCTCTTTTTGAAGATAAAAATGAACACAAGTTAACCTTTTTAGTCATTTTGTAATATTTATAATGTATTAAGTTAAAACTACTCTTCATAGTTGCAGGCTATTACTCTGCAAATGTCAGAGAAAACCAAATTGGAGTCACTAACAACAACCATTGTTGAGACAATAATGCTAGCAATATTACCTCTCCACTTCATTAGCTCAGATCTACTTCAATACAAAGGGTGTGCTGAATAGGCATCGTAACAGTTGTCTGGGGCTTAGGGAATCGGAGCGGTCACCAGTGTAAGCGAGAAATTCTCCACATGATGTACTCGAGCCTAGAATGTCACTTGAGTTCCCACAAAAGTAGAACAGAAAATGTCAAAAGTAATTTCGATTTAAAAATTAAACCCCGCGCCCTAGTCTCAAAATCTAAGTCCCTGCAGACAGTTATGGGATTCTAACGGTACAGGACCGATATTTTGTTCTTTCTTTCGCGTCGGTTCCATTACGTTCAACCTCGGGGTTCATCGCAATTTCCAGAAACCCCGTTCGTTTCCGACAAATGCTGGTCTGCATTTACTGGATCTCTGTCTGCGGTTATTAAGTTTTCTTAGATTTTCACGAAACTCTCCGGGGGGTGTATTAACAGGAATTCCAACTAAGTTGGATGTTCGGTGTCAGTCAACTAAAATCTGTGTAATTTAAAATTTATATACAAGACTTCCAATGTCAAAGGTGTGTTGTTAGACCGTCACACATTCATTTCTATAATCAGTGAGCTTTTGTTGTCGTGATTTGGTTTTTTGGTGTGTTGTCAGCAGATAACTACAAAATGTGGTTAATGAAGACGTTCCGATTACCGTTCTCAGTGCTGTTGTGGATATCCGATCTGTTTGTACACGCCAGGACGGCTTCATTACATCCAATTTCGCCCTTCGTATGATTGTTTATTAAATTTCTCTATGAGCATTGGGGCGATTTGTGTGTAACCGAAGATAAATCTTTCTAGAAATAACCAACGGTGAGACTCCGTGTGTGTTTGTCTGGGGGTTGTATATTAGCTCCAGGGCCCGGGTTTACACCATGATACTAGAATAAAGGCTAAAATTTCTTCGAGTCTGATCTCGAAATTTCAAGTAGAACAGAAAATGTCAAAAATATTTTCCATTTCGAATACACAGAGTTTGACCCCAGTCCCAGGCCCCCAGCAGACGGTCCTCTTACAAGTACGATTCTCATCGGCACACTTATACAGCCCGGAGATGCTTGCCGAAAATATCACATCAAGGTTGAACCACTCGGTTCGTTTCTTTTGTATGTAGTGAAAGTTTTATGAAATTTTCTCAGTATCCGTCCATACCAAGTAAAATCAATAGCTATAATCCATTTTAAAGCGGCTACATTTCCACGTTCCGTCCAAGAAATGAACTTTTGATGTAGACCACTTACAAATATAAAATTGGACGCAACTTGTTCCTTACTCAGATGAGAACTGATTTGTGAGTTGGCAAATGCAAGGAAGTGAAAGTTCGTTGTTTCTTCAGACCATGTGTGGCGCATCAAAATATCACGCGGTTCAGTGGTCGCACAAGTCAATATAAAATGTAGGACCTTGTTGATAAGTATGTGTATTTAGCAAACTGTAGATTTTAACTCGATAAAAGTATGTAGGCCTACTTTCTGGAAGTAAAACGTCTGTAGAATTGTGTATTTTTCACTTTTTGCCAATCTGCCACGAATTGAATCACGTGATCTTATGTTTTAGCAAAATTTAGCAAACAAAAATTACAAAAAGTTACATTCACAGCACAATAATGGTAGCAATAACAATGCCAAATTTTGTTCGATACATGTGTCCAAGGTGAAATCTCAAAAAGATGTTACAGTTTTCTAAATTATTTCGTTTTCGTTTCATGCAACTTTTGATTTTTCCCGCAAGTCATAAAAGTTCTATTTTTGAACATCTCTCACGCAAAGGTGGAACTATTAAAAAACGATTTATAGTATAACAGTATTTTGGCGAACAGTGTATAAACCCTAGTATCTGAAAGGTTCATGTGAATCCCTCACGCCATTTCGGATGTGATGTTGGGCATTTTTCTAAGGTTCTGAAAAATCTTAAGAGCTGGGTTTCGAGCATTGACGAACTCGGTTCTTTCGCAGCTTTGAAATCATCGCCAATTTGACTAAGGAACAAATTTGAAACCATGCAATTTGATAACAATCATAAGTTGGTTTTTGTGATGGAAGGCGGATTTGTTACTTGTTTAAGTTATACCCCATATCTTAGAGCCCACAATAGGATATGAATTGGCTACGAAAACTGCCGCCAGTTATGACACAGTTCTTTATGTTAAATTCAACGGAATGATGGAGTGATGTACTAAATGTTTGTTCAGAATGGATATGTAAGGGTGATGAACATTGTATGCTAATGAAGATTATTGTTCCTGTTCTTGTTCTTGTTCTTCTTATTATTAGTGCTGAAATAATGACCGTGAGTCTCTCACACATAATGTGCGAATGGCGCTGTTTTGTGTTGTTTTTTTGTTCTCAAATGATACATCTTGATAAGACTGTTCATAATATAATTTAGACAATGTGTATTCCGGAATTCATGATCCGCCCTTGTCACCTTATGGATCACTTCAAAAGAACCCGGGGATAGACAGTGCGTTGCCGAGTCGGGTTCTGCAACTCTGCTGGAGTGTATTCTGTTGCTTAAGTTCCATTACACCCTTCCAAAGCTGGTAATTGTTCGTATGTGGAATGACTTGTCAATGCCCCGGACAAATCCTTTATGAAGTTCAATGTGCGCAGTGTATTATCGTTACGGCCAATCTAATAAATGGTTTATTTACCAACATTTGTTTTGTATACAAAAAGAACCTGGCCCGTTTCCCGGGAGTCGAGTTCTGGCGCGTGAAGAAATCTTAACCAAATACCGTGGCTGATAAGCAGCGTTGAGAGTGACTTGTGCTTTTCGTGACTTGGCCTTGGTTCAGTTGTCATCGAATTCGTATCAATTCAACCTCAGGTGCAACTTAGACAGCCAGGCTAAGCGAGAGGCTTTCAGGCAACCAGCAAATCTGCGTTCACCTCGAGGTTCGCCTAATCCACTGAGCAATTCGAAGCAGCCGTTCTGAGTATCGGAATATTAACCCGATTCTATATTTGTAACTCGTTCAAGTACTGAAAGGCGTTCGTCGGTGGAGTGGAAGATATTCGCTGTTTGCCGAACAGCATTGAATCGTCGAAAGCACTGGTTTATAAACCGAGAGACTTTCAGCAAGCAGTTGTGAAGTGACGTTTGGTTATATAGACAAACTTTTCCTGGATTCGCTACTATGTCTCAGTCGTCGCCGTTCACGTTGACCCCTATAGAAGCGTCAAAGATCGTCAATAACCGCAGTGATACTTCTTTACAACTTGACCTGAACGATTCGGGAACATTTCTTGCTCTACCAGATGATAACGAGGTTCAAAGTTGTTACATGATACAACTGAAATTAACACCTGTATACGGAAACTCAAACATACCCCAAGGTGTACACAAAAAACTCCCGCGCCTGATCAATGGAATACCGCTTGGAGCCGGCACCATGTCCCAGAGTCAAACCCAGGATATAATATGGCGCTATTTAGAAGGGTCGGACAGTATACACACATTTATGTCTTTGCCTATAACTTTAGATGAAGCAGAACAAGCGCGCAGAAGGTTTAAAGACAGTCTTGTTTCCATGGCAAAACATGTATTTGGTGACGTCACAGTGAAGGCATCCATCGTGTTATCGCAATGTGTAAATTACGAGCAAGGATTGTTTCTTAATGATATTGCTCAAAATTTTGACGAAGGTTTACATTTTAGTGACTGAGTGAGTCTATATTACAAGATGTATTTTTATCGTGTCTTTATTGTTTTGTGGATTAATTTTCCAGTGTGATAACCATTTCCACATAATTGCCATATTGGTGAAAAAAGTTATTTCTAGTTTATCTGTTTCGATTGTGTTATGAGTGTTTTGCTATTTAAATCAAATATTTTTGGAGCTTTTCCCATAATTTTTCCTTGTATTACGTATCATTTGATGTGCTAGTTTAGCAAAGGACAAACTCCTGTGTGTATCTTAAAGATTCCTTTTGCGGACTTACGTAATATACTCTGGACACCTGCGTCTTGTTCAATTTCATTTCTATTCGACATTTCGTGTATATACTTAAAATACCGCGAGGATTCTTAAAGCGGTTATAAACACCCCTTGCATCACAAAACCAACTTCTGATTTAAATCACTTACCGTTGTGAAATTGGTCTCAAATTTTCCATTAGTCAAATTGATGGGACTTTAGGGCTTCAAAAGAACTGCCTCACGTTCAGTAACGCTAGGACCTCGCTAAAAGGCAAGACTTCGCGAGATTACGTGAGATATTGCCATGCATTTTAATTGAGAACACGTGACTTTGACTAGGTTTTAGCTAGGTCCTAGCGTCTACTGAACGCACGTCTGGTATTAGTTCGTTATTGCTCGAGATCAGACGCTTGAAGTTGTCTTGTCACGGCGGGTAATTTGATACGAACAAATACCCAACTGTCATTTTTGCACAATCGAAAATTACTTGTCATCAGCGAAAAGAACAATTAAGTTGAGACCTGCATTATGTCGGCGAATCATCTAATCCAAAGTTCGCTTCTTGGACGGAACTCTTTCGATATATATTGTTGTCAAATTTCGCGCACATGCACGAGTCTCTCTCTGCACGGATTAGATCTGAATAACCTTGAAATCGATATGATTACGGACTTTCATTGAGCACTCTGAAAATTCACTTCTCCTGATAAATATTAATTTGTCTAATAAGCTTTGTTGGCTACTACCTGTTTAAATGTATGTTCTGTTAAGTATATTGTCTAGCCAAATTGACATTCTGACTTTGAATTGTTGTGCAAGTTACATATATATGTACACAGTCTGGAGTTTCCCATAAGCATTCGTATGTAGAGATATTAGTTTAGAGCTTCACCGATTGCTTCAGTTTATTCCTAACACGGTCCATTTCAAATCTCTGCCGTGCAGGCACTGTCGACGTCAGATGTGATTACCTACTAGCCCCAGGTCTATGCGCAAAGCAGGCGAGTCAGCTAGGAATCAAATGCCTGTTACATGGAAGTATTTGTTGATTAGTGCATGATTTAGATTGAAAGTTTTTTAATTTGTAAAGGCCTGTTTCAGTTGACCAGCCCTTTATAAACTGAGGTTGAACGCTCTGTCAGACAAATTGCCCAGTTTATAACTAGGAAGTCTGGTGTGGATATAAATCGTTGATGTTGTTATAAGGCCAACATATCTGAGCCCGTGTTTGCGAAGCTGTTTGAGAAGCACCTGTAACAAGATGTTTGCCTGGGAATAATCAGGTTCAAAATATAGATGAGTAGTGTCTTGGCGGAAACCAAAGAGCGGCTCAGTCTGAGTGCCTGGGCCGTAACCTGAACGAAATATTATTTTAGGCCAAAAACATGATTCCGGTCCTGGTCGGTGTTTTTTTTTTGGAAAATTACGTGGTATTTTTAGTTGATTATTTTTGAGAAAACGGAATTCAACCTCGAACGAGCAGAATTGATGCGAGATATTTTTTACTCATCGCTTGGCAAATCATGGCGTTTCAAACCTTGCTTACCCTTGGTTACGTGCTTTGTTTAACACGAGAGTCGGCATCTTGGCTGGCATTGATGCGGATAACTTAAAGAAATATAATTTTTGTGGTCGAAAAACGCAACTTTGGGATTTTTTTAGTAAAATAGACTTTTTAAAGTAATTAGCTTTGATCAGAGCTATAAAACATTAAAATCCGGACGCTTTTGTTATTTTATTACCAATTCTCGCCGTTGTCAGCCAGACATTCACTGTAGTCAAGGCCACTGTCTACGATTTAAATACGCTTAACATACTCCCCTACTAACGTGTGTGATTTGATTGAGCGGTTGGCTATTCGACTGGAGAGTTATGGGTATCGAATCCGCGCTGCTGCGAATTTCTGTTAATGTTGCTTTTCTCGACGTGATTGTCTATAAAATAGGATCACCTGTTGAGCGAAATGTGCTCTTCCGTGCTCGCGGCTCAGCAGAAACGTGATTTTTTCATAACCAGTTTCCCTACGGACGAAATTCCCTGCAAAACGGTTCACTTTGAGGATTCAAAACTCCATAAACGAGTTCTTTTTTCCAACTACACAAGACAAAAGGGTTTCTATTAATATTAATATAAATATTTTGAAAACTCTTTACAAATGGCATACTCAACACGGCAACTCTTCCTGTATTGTTTCGGGAAAAGTCTTAAAAACACTTTGTAAAAAAATAAATCAATTTATTTCACCAATTTAAAATGACATTAATCCCAAACCAAATTTATGAAATCTAATCGTGTTTCAGGCCATGATGTATTAAAAAATTCACCTGTCTACAATATGGTTATGAATTAGACCCAACGAAAGGGCGATGCTTTTGTACCAAACTCCTACGAAAGGGCGACCTTTTCATCAAACCCAGTGTTCACTCTCCATAGGCGGATTTAGGAGGGGGNGCTGCCGTAAGCAAAAATGGAACAGCAAGAGCAACTAGGACGCGGAGAAGGGGTGCCCCAGATCGCGGCGCTCCCCCTTTTTTTAGTCCACTGGTAGATTTTCCGAACAGATAGTTCACATACCCGGCTCCCGCAACTTCGGGCCTGTGCTGCACATACAATCGCACTTTGCCCGATTCCCCGAGACAACATGTTGCCCCCCTTATGGTATCCTAGATCCGCCACTGTTCTCTAAGTGGGTGGGTATCCTAATTTTCGTGTTGCCCATAGCGGTAAATAATGTAGCCGTGTACTCCGCCCCCACACCGGACGTTTTAGAATACAAATATTTTAAAATGTTTTTAAATGAGGCGGCAATAAGTGAACACATTTGTGTTGTCTGTAGCAAACAATGTCTTGCGAAAATTATAAAGATATGTCTCGGCTGAGAAGACAAAGCGTTTTCCAGGAATTCAAACTATGTTTGTCTTTTATTGGATATAAATAATATCTGCTGAATGTGCAAACATTCATGGTAGACCTTCTTTAAATAATATTTTGCTTTAAGTTTCGTCTACCATATAGGCCTCGTTATCACCTGGTAGCTTTCCTTGAAGGTTTTGAATGTGTTCTTCTGCTCCGGGGGATATGAGTTTAATCCATAGCCTTAATAGAAAGAAAACGAACGGAGTTTCATGGATAAGATCCATACTCACATTAGACAGTGACCACCGTCTCTAGCTGGCCCAGTAGCTAAACGATGTTCACTGTCACGCGCTAATGTATACTACTGAGGTCAGATTCCCGTGTACGTATTGCAATTAATCGCAATGGTAACGAGTTAAAAATATGAAAATACCCTTTTGAGATGAAAAGGAAACGCCGAATGATGTTTCTAGGTAATTTGTTATACCATTTCACTGAAGATTCCGTGCGTTCTTTTGTTATATGACCCGGTGTTCTTTACAAGAAATAGATAGAAGCTCTGACACGTATGGTGTCGATGTGCATTTATAATTGCCACTAAACTACACATGGCAACAGTACAATTAGAAATTAAAGCATTTTTATTAAATCCAGCGTCTTTTTTGTCTTGCGTCGTTTACACCACTCCTTCCAAATGTACATGAGGCAAGTAAGCTGGCAATCTGCCACCGAAGCATACCACCCCCCCCCGTTGGCTTCGTCGCGTGCGGAAATCGAACTCGCTAGAAGTTGCTCGGATGAACTTAAAGTAATGATAATTACATTTGAGTGCTATCATCTAAACACTAAACATACGAAATCAATAGGAAAATACAATTTAAAATTGCAAGATTAGAACAAGTGCACATAGAATAAGATCGATACGGAAAAAAGGAACTACAATTGAACATTGAATAACTAAAATGGAAATTTTCATGGATTAAGAATAGATGTGAAAGGAATATTTACCCGAGAGAACAATTTATTAGACATTGCTGCAGATAAGCTAGTCTGAAAAGATTAGTCTTGAGAGATGATCTAAATGATAAGATCGTGAGGAACGGATCGCCTGAAAGCATTCCGCGCCCGACAGGGAAAACCTCTGTCACTAAATGTCCTTCTTTTGCTTCGTGGAATGGTAAGAATGCCAACGTCGGAACGATTTATAGAATAAGGAGTTCATCATTCGGCAAAGCAGTATAGTGGTGGTCTTAAAGCGGCATCAAACCTTCTGTCAAAAACCCCAAGTTTTGATTTAGGCAACTCAGGCTACCTTTATAAAACTGACATTGTCATGTTCATTACTCTGTTGTTTAATGGCATGTGGCCTAAATCACTGGAAAGTACGGGCTTGCTGCCTTTCTAAAATGGCTGTGGCGATTTTAAAAGAAATCCTCATCAAATCAACGCAATGCCTGCTCCTTGCTGAAGCCGAAGTAAGTCCCCATGTGGTTAAGATTTCTCAGGGCTCTGCTCTGGATCATCTGTGCTCTCATAATGACATATTACATCGTACGTAACGCCACTTTTTTCTAAACTCAAAGTTTTGAGATAAAAAACGAACCATTAATCATCGTAGTGTACTCGAACATTTTTGATGTGCGGCTGTGCTGCTGGAAATTTGGCACTCGAGTCCGGGATGGACAGGAAAAGGGGACCCATTTTTGAGAGAGCTTCTCCGTATAGTTTTCTTTCAATGACTTTCTTTGTTCTACAGCTTGCAAAGTTATACATTTTGTAGAGCATAAACTTACCCACGGTCCGATCGTCAAGTTCGTATGTCCGTTCGATGGGTTATCCTATGATTTCTCTCCATGCATATCATCCTCCAATATTGTAGATCGCTCACTTTTTACAGTGTTCTATTTGAATCTGCTTTTCGTCCTACGTTTGACTGACTAAAACTAAAAATCTAATTAGCTCTTTATTCGCATAAAATTGGTCTCAAAATATTCGTTGCTATGGTAGGGTATTCTGTATCCGTTACTAGCATCGAAACAATTAGCGATTCAAAAAAAAAAAACGCTCGAGCTTTGGGCAGGCCAACCCGGCGAATATTTCGGAATGGTTGCATGTGGCCATTGTCTGTGTTGACTTGAGTTGGTAAAGGAACTTGGAATCGTACTAGACCTACAGCAAGGTATATTATGAGACCGATTTCGTTATATCAGTAAATTGCCCGCTGAACAAGGCAGAATGCAAATTTCATCGAAGATTTATTCAAAGTCTTTTTGATCTTTTGGCTCCTGGCGTTACGACCGACGATTGAATCTCTGGCTGCTTCATTTCTGTGCCTTCCGCGGCAAACGTCACGAACCACCACTGTCCGCGGGGCGCTTTCCGCACGTGATGGCAGTAACGTAAGCATCCCTGAACGATTTCTGCACAATAACGTACACTATGGGGTTGACGCAGCTCCCCACCCAAATCAGGGCTGAAAACGACATATAGATCTCCGCGCTCAAGCAGTTATTTTTGTCGATAAGATTCAGTACACAAAATGGCCCGTAACAAACCCAATACACTGCAAATATTGTAATGAACATTCTGGCCAGTTGGCGGTCGCGTTTAGAGTCTTTGTTTGTTGAGCTGCTGTTTTCGGAATTTACGCGCCTCATGCTGGCCCTTGCTTCGTGTACGATTCGAGCGTAGCAGAAAATTATGACTAAACAAGGCAATAATATGCCTGTAGCCACCATTGAGTTGTAAAGAGTAGTGTTGGTCGCTTTCGAGATGGTGCATCGTGACAGTTTGGGTGAAAATTCAATTGTTGTTAGATCCAGTACAGCTATGAACATTGGCATAAATAGTGGTGAAACAAGACCGTAGGCTGCTAATATTCCTACCACAGTCTTGCTCTTGAGAAAAGGTTTGTTGGTATGAACTACTGCCATGTATCTGAAAATTGCCAATGCTGATATTAGAAACAACGATGCTCCGACGAGGTAAAATGACAGGTAACTAGTCAATATGCACCAAGCATGAGAAAATGTCCATTTCTGGGAAACGTAAGAACTCATGTAAGTCGGAACTAGAAACACGGTGTAGCATAGGTCCGAAGCGCATATTAGCACAACGAATACATTGCTTTTATTCCGCAAACTTTTTACTCGTAATATGGTGAATATAGTAAACACGTTACCGAAGTAGCCCGTTACGAGAAACATGCTTCCAACCACCACCAGGCCTGTTATCAATTCTTCCTGTGGCCCTACATCGTCTGGATATGACGTCCAGTCGTCATGACAAGAATCATTTATGTTAGTTTCATTCATTCTCAAAGTCTCCATCGGTAACCTTCACGTTATAATGAATGCATCATTGTTACTATCGGATTTGTATTACCATCTAGATTTCACAAAAAAATGTCTTGAGTCCTCTTGACATCGAAATCCCTCCATTTATTGCCGACGGCGATTACACGGTATTACTTTCAAGAAAACTCACAAGTACGTCTTCGCAGGCTGACAAAACGATGCATGTGGCGTGTTTTGTGTGACGTTTGCGCTTTCATCTGATACCTGCAATCAACGTGATTGTACTCAGGTGCGCATGCCTCGATTGTATTGATCTGCTTATGGTTGAAAGGTGCACAGTCGTGTACTTCTATAAAATAAAAACGGCCAAGTTTTCGCAATCACTGAAGTACTAGCGATTGCTCTGATAATGACTAATTTTGAAACCGCTATTTTTCTGGTTTGAATGTTTTTAAAACAGTGTTAAAATGGGTGAATTGGTTGAACCACGCGATTTTTCTTTTTTTGTCTATTGTATTTGAAATAATTCATACTCAGCTGTAGTTTTATCAGTGGCGNTGGGGACAACATTTTGTCTCAGGTAATTGAGCAAAGCACGATTGCATGCGCACACCAGCATGAAAGATAGGGGGCTCGAATTTTTGGACCTTCTAGCCCTTGTACTAAAAAACAGACGGAGGACTGAAAAACGGGAAAACGATTGCGCGGGTCCTCTGAGTCTTCTTAACACATTCTCCGATGAACAGAAAACATCAAATATGCAAAAAGTGGCCAGCACCCTTATTTCACGCCTTGAAACCTTGGCGTCATGCGACGTCAATGTGCTTGAGGTACACTATTTTCTGGGGGTACACAATTTCATAAGTTTGCCTTGATCACTGTCCACAAAACCGCGCATGCGTGCGGGTCACTTCAGGTAAAGAATCTGCTTCAGGAACACAATTTCGCGGGTCTTTTATAGTATTTCACGCGACATCTGTTATCCAACTTCGACCATAAATAACAATGGTCCAGTGCGTAAGTGAGCAACATATAGATCTTAGCTTCCTGCGCACGTCAGCAGTTACGCAATTTTCTTTTCCACACCCATTTGTATAGAAGTCTTACTATCGGGATTAGTTGCACGTTCAGTTCCACACTTTTCACTGAATATTATGTAACTGATTTCCGTACAACGCTCATTATCGACAGTTACCGCCCGGTGTACCAAATTAATAAACCAATCTAAAATGTTCAGTTCTAAAAATATATCCATAACTTCTGCAGAGGAAACAGCTCAGATCACGGTAAGGAATGTTACGAGATCAACTGAAAGTAAAAGGTCTTCACCTAAACGACAAAATACACCTTCAATATTCTTCCGTCAATTGTCGAATGTGAGTTTGTATTTTCAATACTGGTCAAAACGTAATTGCTCGACACAAAAACACAATTAGGTGCTAAAGCTATAGTCTCCCGTTAAGTGTCTTATATTAATGTACGCCTGTACATTTAGCCAAGTATCTAAAAATTACAGAATTTAACTCAGCAAAAGTACATGTTTCTGAAAGTAGAAATTCCGTAGATATTCAGTTTTGACTTCATACCGATCTGCTTCTAAGATCACGTGACCTTAGTTTTTAGGAAAGTTTACCATAACAGAAAGGTACATTCAAAGCAAAACACGATCAATTACATGACCTAATTTCGTATTAAATAATAGTTCAAGATAAAGTCTCCCAACGCTGCTACAGTTGTACAAATTATCGTCTCGCTTTATGGAGCTTTAAAAACGTTTTTATAGATAATAATGTAAGTTCTATTTTTGATAGCTCCTTATTCTAAAGTTGAACATTTTAAAAATAATTCCCAACAGCGTTTTGGAGACCAGTGTATAAAGTATATCTGAAAGTTTCATATGAATCCGCCGAGCCTCCTCAGAGATACGACATTCCGAAGTTGGCCAAAAATTGAAATTTTCTAAAGTCCCACATAACCATGAACTTGTGTATGGAAAAGTGTGTCAGTTTTGTTGCTATCCTTACATTACGAGGTTTTTGCAAGGTTGAAGTACCAGTTGTAAGCGCATGGCGCTTATGTCCATAGAACAACACCTATCGTGCACATAGCAGGCAAGTATGGATGTATCCAGTACTCAATTAGTGAGCACTTCATATGGCTGCATGTACAAAGTTTCAGATGTTTCATTAGAGGTCGAATTCTTATAACAGCGTCTGAAATTACATATCGATACCTCGCAACAGCCACGCGACCGACTTACATAAGGCTTCATTGGAATAATGCAGGGCCTTTGAGCTGTCATAAGTTAACTAATACAAGTTTAAAAGATTCCAGGAAGTCCAATTAATCCCTTACCAACCAGAGGTTACCAGGACCTATTCCACAAAGGCGAGCATAAATTGTGGGATTAGGTGAATGACTCAGGGTGCACCTGAAAACATCAACTGCACTCGTTTCAAATGATTTTATTTCCACCAAACTAAATTACAGATCATTAATCGAAACTAGTAAATTGTCAAGAACATTCACCAAGTGTAACCTAATCACCTGTCCCTGCTTTCGAATATTGAAAACAAAGTGACAAATGAATAAAAAATGGTCAGAAAAAACAAATGCTGACATTACATGTCGCTGCTCGAACCAAAAAGGAAGTAGATGTACTTGGATCTGGAATAAAATGAAAGACTAAAGGCAGACAACGGGAAGACTAGTACATTGTTGTCTGCTAATACGGTGGTAGGTTGGCACACATGATTACAAAAACATGCAAAATAACTCGGTTAATGCAATTTCCACGCCGGCGTTGCACTAAAGAGAAAAACTTGTTACAAAAATAATGTTAGTTCACAATAACTGCACAAAGCATTGCCTTCAAGCAATTGGATTTCTGATGCATTGTCCATAACCAGTTACTCTAGGTTAATCATTTTACATGGCGCTTTTTCTAAACTGTCTTCTTTACCAATGACTGAGCAACGCCAGCTGAGGATTTATACAACCGTAAATCAAATGATACTGGCAACTGAAACATACTAAAGAATGGAGATTGAATTTTATGCAAATGATGTTCAAGCTACTCCTCACACAAAATGACAGGCACACACGACTAGATGACAATTCTGATGGGCAGAACATGGGCCTTTCTAATGTTATGATGTTGAGAGATTTGTCTAAATGCATTCATGACTCTGAATCGGATGACTTAGATATGACACACGCGAAAACGAATGTTCTCATCACTTGTTAAAACTAAAAAAAATTATGAATTGCAAATAAGTTACAGAAGAAACAAAACATGTTTGTTCATTACTTTACAATTAACAACCAAAAAACTTGGGTACAATAATTGACCTATCGCCTGGATTTTGAGTGACGGCTTAACTGATCATTTAGAACTAATCATCACACCTTCATTTCCAAGCCCCATTTTACCCGACAAGCAACACATTGCCGGGTAACACTTATTGTTTATTAGACGACATTATGCAAGGGGGCGGAGCTTGCGATAGTTCAACTGACATGAGAGAAGCATGTTGGAAGGACACAGTTGGAAAACACTCTGCAGGTCACTGACATGCAGTTCAGTCACAACGAGATACAATATGATCTGAAAATGTACGCTTTCTACAAGTATGGGTACCAAGAGTCATATTACATTAAACACACAGAGCTTAATGATCAGTCATTGGTCATGACAGAAAATCCGTAGAAAAACCTAGGAAGTCGTCGCCAATGAGATCGGACATGGTTGACGGAGATGGAAAGACTGCTTCATACGAATCTTTGTCGTCGTGTTGGACTAGCTGAGCATAGGAGCAGACAGACGATTCGCTGACCTCGTTGGGTTTTGGACTAGTTTCTCCGCAGACTGCTTGCAGTACCTCATCTTGAAGTCGCTCCGGATGTGTAATGATAGACGTGGACTTGCTGATATTTCGCAATGCCATAAATGCATCTGAAAAAGTCAAAACATATTTAAGAAAGACGAGCTATGTCCACGTCAACTCAGGGCTAGATTTGGCAATACGTGTGTCATGAATGCGGCTTCAGATTTTGTTTGGCAACCTCGTAAAAATCCCAGGTTACCACGCCACATTGGAATACTCACTCAAACACTACTGGAAGTAACTAAGAGATGGAAGTTGGAATTGTGTGGCATAAACGGGAGGCCCTGATATATTGGGTCCGAAAGGGAGAAATAGTCCATCTACTTGCACCCGAAACATCAAGTTTGCCTTCAGATAACTCATTTATTTATTTTCGGCACCCATCTATGAGATTTAGCGACTGTAGTTCCCATTTATTAATTTTGCCAGGTCGCATTTGGCGAGATGACGTTATGCTAAGTGTCGAGCCCTGCAACATCAAGTTGCCCAGAGTTAATTAAGTCTGTTAAGATGCCGAGCAAATTCCAAGCGGCAAAGCAACTAAAGAATTAAACCAAAAGAAACATCAAATAGTTTATCATGACTAACTTGCAGTGGCAACCACAACATGTAGTGAAATTATTGATTGACAACTTAATGTATGGAAGCTCACTAGATACACACCAAAAAAAACAGGTAGAATCTCCAAACAAGAACTCAACTACAACTCAAATATATTTCCAATGGCAAATATTAAATATTAAAATTAAAACCAGCACAATCATAACCACTTAGCCACAACAATTTACACTACAAGCTACCAACGCTTGGGCATGCTCAGACTGTTCTCAACTCTTGTAACCCACAAGTCTGATACCTGGAGTCTTTAAGGAGGCATTAAACCCGTGGTTTCCCTCAAAAAAGTTTTGATTAAGGGCACTTATCGTTACGAAATTTATCTCAAAATGTTCCTTACTCAAAATTAGGTGTTATTTCAGGGATCCAGAAAACCTTTACAATTCGTTATTTTTTCAGACCAAGCTGAAAGTTTATGAGATTGATCCGAGGATATTGCAGTGTCAGTTCTCCAAGAGCACAGAGATGACGGTAATAGTCTGATATAACGTGCCTGAATTTTAAGAACCAGTTTTCGCCACTGAATAACGGACATCAGACTGGTTCTCAAAATAAGGGCACGGTATATCAGACTATTGCCAAGATGACTTTAAAACTGAGAAAGGAACAAGACAAGACAAGACCAATTTTTAACCGTAGGAGGCCTAAATAAACATTGTTTTTTTATAGAAAGCATGTGTTTAAACGCTTTTAACCTACATCACCTACACACGCCAAACACCAAACTGTGACTTCAGATACAATCTATATCTTACCTTTACGAAGTGCCTTCAAATCACAGTGACCATCTGCCCATTTGATGCCTTGTTCCACTAAATCAACAGGTTTGTGTGTGTCAACGGACTGAACGAAGCTGTCAAACATTGGCCTCATGATCTTACTGAACTGAACACATAGTTGAGGATAATTCAAACATCTCCATCTTAGCACATTACTATTTCAGGTTTCTGCATACGTACCAAATGTACGCTGGGGACATGGCTTACAGTAAAAATTTTCTAAAAATGTTTATGAAAATCACCTACACAGAGTTGAAAATGACACTTTTTGGAAGTATTTCTTTTATGAGGGAGAGGAGGTCTGCCACAAGCAACTTGCGATTTGTACTTTTTTGAAAATGCCGACAATTCCTTAAAACACTGAGAATTAATTCAGCCATTCAGTTCTTACTGAAAGTTGAAACTATTAGTATCTTTCACAAACAAAATATGTTGTCGAAAATCCCTTACCAGTGTAGACATTTTTTTCTTGGTAATTACCGAGTAATAATTCAGTCATTCATTTCTAACTCAAAGTTGAAACCATTATTTTACATAAAAACAAACTCTCGAGGACCATGTTGGCAACTTCACAACAGTGGTCACCAAGAATTACATGACGCATTTTCATAACCACAAGCTTACTTTGAAATTTGAGATTGTATTCCATTTACGAAATCACAAAATACCCCAATATCAAGTTTTACTAATTGTTGGCAAAGGTCATCTTTAAACGCGGTATGTCACTGGTTGCATTAAATGAAGGATACAATCCAATACTTCCAGTTCTCCTTAGTTTGCTTCTTGACGTGGTCATCATACATTTTAGAGAACGCTGTTGGTTCTGCATTATTTGGAAGTTTGACTTCGTTTCGCACACCACAAGAGGGCAGTTGCATCTGGCACTCGCTAAAAATACAAACAATATTTTAGTAAGAATTATAACCCATGATACGTTTTACCACAGTGGTTCAGTCACTGGTGTAAGTTCTTATGAAGAGAATGCAATTGAAAATGCAATTTTGAAGAAAAAAAAAACAGAAAAAATTAATGCTTGTTGACTTGTGATACCTTGTTGTATTAGGCTGAGACCAAAGTTCTCTTCAGAGTGAAGTTATCTTCTTAGGAATACATATGGTTTATTCCACCAACTTGTCTATGCCAGACTACATTAAGCAGAGGCCACACCCACTTACCATATTTGGTGAGTCAATAGCTCCACCTCATTCTTCAGCAAAATCACCTGCTGTTGAAGACTCTTCTTGTCATTTTGCAGCTTGCGACAATAATCGGCACCTAAAAGAACATTGCAATAGTTATACAACCAGCCCAACTAAACACAGAATTCACCTACTCCAGCCTGGTTACACTGAAAACAGACAAAATAAGGGCACTGTTAATACCAGCAACGGACCTGAAAAAACATACAGAATGCTTGAGTTAATTACCTAAAGCAACAAATCATGTATAAGAACCTGCGGAAGACAAGCAAAGCTAGCTAGCAACTGTCACACACACACAATGCATTTTAGAATAACTGGTAGGAAATGCACAATGAAAGGCCTCCCCAAACAAAGGCCTTCCCCTTGTGCTGTGATACCATGTATTACCTTTATTCAGCTTTGTCGACTTGCTGTCGGCTTTGCAATCAATGGTGGGAACTAGGACCTCAAGATCGTGAAATCCAGTCTGTGTCAAAAAGAGAGGGGATGACATAGGTCAGCACAACAGAGCAAAATCTTAGGGTAAATAAGATGTCGACTTACCACTGCTGGCCAAAACTTACCAAACAAATGGGTGGTACACGATGCGGAATAACCGCCTAACTGACCTCTTTAGCTGTCATGCGACATCAATAGTTTCAGTCATGTGACCGCAACAGGTTCAGTCAAGTGACCTGGTGGCGGTGGACAGGCTTAATCTTTCATTGATGGACAGCAAAAATTTTCTGAGACTCTCTAGAATATACCTCAAACAATGAACATCTGGCCCCCCCAAAATAGCATTGTGCAGTTTTTGTTTATTTTATGCATTATGTGAATGAAACCAAATAGTCTGAAAATGGCAGAGACATAATTTAGGTTCATGAAGTTCTGAAAATGTAAAAGAGCTTGTAAAATATAATGAAGCCGTTTGAAATTAAATAATGCAATCAAAGAATCAAGAGTGATTTATATGCAAACAACATGAACATCTGACATTTCATCAATAAAACACAACTCTATCAAAACACAGCATATTTTAGAAATATGAAAAGAAATAGTATCACCAATATTAAGTCATCCAACTGTCAACAGCAATTTTTATACAAATGTGTTGTTAGCATCCATAATCCATACTTACCTTGATTTTCCCTCTTCTCTTTAGTTCTGCATTAATATGTGACTGCCTTTTATGTCTTGGTACTGGTTTGCCTTTTGTTGAAGTTGGCGAACAAGATGCACTGGAAGCATGACCCTGAAAGATACGCAACCCAGAGTTATCTCCTCTGGTACAAATCATTGGATTATCTCCCTTCCCAATTTCGCAGGAAGTTGAAAGCTCCGCCCCCTGACACGTTTCACTGTCCACGTGAACGTTCGGGTGTCGACATATGGTTCATACCTACAATAACATCTAATTGGTCGACTTCTGTCACATGATCAACGTCAATCGCCAGGACTATAAAAGCAAAATCTTGCGAACGTGCAATTTCTATGCTGCAAGACACCGCCAGGATGACTACAACACTGGAGGAGGCGAAGTAGAAACGAAATTGTCATGCTCATCAACAATAGATAAACGAATACCAATGTCTAAACCATTGTATACCATACACTTTGTGCACTGGAATGCAATGGGAACTTAAAAAATGAATTTTAAAGGCGATAAATTGAAAGAAATCGAACAACTCGAAGTCCGCCATTGTATGCAATCAATAGCCAACGTGCAGATACTAGGCGCAATGGCTTGTCACGAGTAATATGGATCAAGATGAATAAATCGCTTACCTCTTTAAATACTGTGTCCTGAAGTTCCAAACAACTGAAAAGTTCCGTTTCGTCAAATTTCCAAGCCAGGAGCATTTCAGAACCATACTCTTCGGCTTTCATTGTGAAAATCTTGGCGACGCGGATTTGTGGCTATCCTCACCCACCGGTTAAAGACCTCTGATTGGCCGAGCGTAAATATGGGTCAGGATACGTGAGGTCGTGACCTGGCTGAAGGTCTGGATGAATTATTAAGTAACACAAAAATCCTTTCTTTTCGAAATAAATGAAAAATTAAACAACGCAATGAAAGTACGAATTGGAAAGATAANAGGCGATAAATTGAAAGAAATCGAACAACTCGAAGTCCGCCATTGTATGCAATCAATAGCCAACGTGCAGATACTAGGCGCAATGGCTTGTCACGAGTAATATGGATCAAGATGAATAAATCGCTTACCTCTTTAAATACTGTGTCCTGAAGTTCCAAACAACTGAAAAGTTCCGTTTCGTCAAATTTCCAAGCCAGGAGCATTTCAGAACCATACTCTTCGGCTTTCATTGTGAAAATCTTGGCGACGCGGATTTGTGGCTCTCCTCACCCACCGGTTAAAGACCTCTGATTGGCCGAGCGTAAATATGGGTCAGGATACGTGAGGTCGTGACCTGGCTGAAGGTCTGGATGAATTATTAAGTAACACAAAAATCCTTTCTTTTCGAAATAAATAAAAAAGTAAACAACGCAATGAAAGTAAGAATTGGAAAGATAAGTCAGATTTAACTGTTTCGTGTTCTTAAAGGGAAAGAAGTGCTAGAATAGTCAAAGTTGGTTTATGTAATACTCTCCCGGGGGGTACAAAGTTGTGTACGGGGTTTGTTTGCTCTGGATAAGCTGAAAATTGAGTTAGCTGACCGGACGGATTCAATGCAGTGGGCCAACTGCTCAGTGCAATTCTCGTCTCGTATAAGGCATTTCAAAGGCACCAATGGCAACACTATTACTTGTAGACTTTTAATGGAATGGCTGAAAACCTTGGTAAATTTAAGTCAATCATCTTTTCTAGGAATCGTGTACATAATAATGATAGGTATCTCCTGTCTGGTGATCATGATTGAGTGTGAGGAGTCCGTTAAGCTGCCGCTAGGTGTCCAACTTGATAGCCAGTTAAAATTCCATGAGCACGTTGATGTTATTTGCAAAAAAGCTTCTAGACAGATGAATGCCTTGTTCCGTCTTCGTAATGTTTTAGGCATTTACAGTAAGCTTAAGTTATATTACGCATTTATAAGATCCTATTTTAATCACTGCCCCCTCGTTTGGCACCTATGTGGAATAAAGAAAAGTAGGAAAATGGAAAAGATACGCCGTGCTTTAAAATTTGTGTTCAATGACAGCGAGTTCAGCTACTCACAACTCTTAAATAAGGCTAGGAGCTGCTCTCTAACTAGTTGGCGGATGAAATGTTTATCTATTGGAGTATTCAAAAATGTTCATATTATTGGACCCTCTCCTTTGTCAGGAAAGCTTGAATTTAGAGAGTCTGGATACGGTCTCAGGAGGTGAAAACTGTCTCTATGTGAAACGCTTTAATACGATGACTTAGTACGGATGTAACTCAATCTCCCATAAAGGTAATTTATTGTGGAACTCATTGCCATCAGTAATGAGACAATGTACTGCCTTAAATGAATTTCCCACTCTTGCTCATGATTTTTTGTCTGAGACCTGCTCTTGTGAAAACTGATATGGATGCATACACGCTCCGTAACATGTATGTGTACTTTTGTATTTATATTTATGTTTTAGTTCTGTATATTCTCCGTACTGTAGAATTAGCTAGTATTTTAGTTCTGTATCTTCATTTTGTAGATTTTAAATTTATTGGATAATAGCACTCGTGCTAACGTTTCATTGTTAAATCTCACCGACTTTTAAATAAAGATTATTACTACTACTACTACACATTGTAAATCTCTTAACACCGATTAAACCTCAACAAACCAAGCATTACTACTTTTTACGACTGTCAAGGGGGGGGGGGGTTAAAGGAAATTGGCCTCACTGTTGTAAATGAACCCAAGAAAATCTCCTAATTCACACGGACACGTCTTCTGGGCCACAACCTGAAGCCATTTTACATACTACTGGACACGACTGAGAGCAAGATTCGTGCCCCTCATTATGTCTTGTTGATTACAAGCTGATGTCCAGTAACAGAACTGTAAAACTTTGCCAGCTTAGCAGGTCAGGTTAATAGTGATAGGCCAGTCAGAAGAATATACAAATTCAACATTACGGGGTTGCACAAAAGGATGTTGCTTTAGTGCATGATTGTCTTTGTAAAGTGGGACGCTTTTGAGTTTCCGTCCACCAGGCTTGGAGCCCATGAACAACAAGGACTTGGAAAAAGGCATAGACTATACACACTTCTTTAGTTTGAAGTGCAACCTAGATTTAACCTTACATACTCGTTATATTGTTTATCTTAACCGACTCGTATTTCAATACCAACTTTACATGGCTTCTTATTAACCACAAAAATATTTTTTGGCTGAGACCATGCACTAAGCCTCATAAAATTGGTCTCAAATCATTAAAAAAATCAATGGTTCTTCAGGATACCCTCTTGAAACTCAACACAGCAGCAATAGATGGGGCATAAATTGAGCTCTGTTTTTGATGGCGACTGAAACGGTGCCCGAGCTATGAGAGTCGGCACTTTGATGTAGAGAACAAATTAAAACTTGAAGAACTTTTTAAACATTTTTTATTAATTCTTATAGTAAACTGCACTGTACATTCAATTAAGTTGATGCTAGATAGCAAAAAGAAGAATATGAATATGTGACATTACTCTGCCTGTACATTATCTGCTCAAAAAATCCATTTTTTTGCAAATATTGTAAAACAAACCTGATGCATACACTGACTCGATACATTTTTGACAAATCAACATTTAAGTTGAGTGACAGAGAAAACTCTTCAGCCATGCCATGGAATTGCTTGCAATTCATTGATTAGCAGCCAAAACCCACATTTTGTCCAAGCAGAAAATTTTTGATTTAGACCACTCAGTCAATCGGCATAAATTGGTCTCAAACTGAGATGGGAAGTGACTTCTGAGTATGCAAAGGAGTGGCAGTTCGTTATTCCTCTAGACCATGTTCTGTGCAACGACACACCAACTTGTAGAGCCTGGTCTCAAACAATAACAAACTACCATGCGGTTCTTTGGAAACAACTTGGAGACCAATTTTGTAATGGTTCACTGGTCTAAATCAAAAGCTTGTTATTGTGACAGAAGGCAGTTTATGGCTGCTTAAATTGATCTTGGCAAAAAATAGCCTCCAAGTTTTTGGAAACAGGGTATTAGGCATCTTCAATTGCAATTCCAACTATGAACACAATGAAGTATACTTTACAGCGTTGCTCTTTTGACTTGCAGGTGAAGTAGCTGAAATACGTGATTAAGCTGCAGATGCTTTTATTGAGCTCACGTGCCAAGTGGTTTGATATAATCTTATACGCCTACGTATTTCCTGTGAAGTGAGATCATCAGAGCATAGTTTAAAACTGGGGGAAACTCATTATTTTTGATTTCGAAAGGTTTGCAAGTATTACCATATGACAGTAAATGCACACAAGTTGGACATGTATAAGTTGAAATTTAACGTAAGCAGCATAAACCAGATTTCCACAAGAAATAACTTTTGATTTAGGACTCCTGCTGCTCTAAATTTGGTCTTAATTTGTCCCTTACCCACATTGGAAGTGATTCCTGAGTTTGAGAACAATTGAAAATTCGTTATTGTGTGAAATCTTGGCAGGCTTGATCAGTGTTCATCCAGGATTTCAAAAAGAGGCGTCTCTCCTGATTTCTCAGTGGGTCCATGATTAATGACACGTGACTACTGCATTTTTATGATTTCGAGATAAATTCCTATCATGGTGTGATACGTTTCTATGGAAACATGGGTCCGCAGTTAAGTTAATGTTATCTTGCATCATATTTAAGCCACTTTCGTATTCTAGACAGGCCTGTGAGTTCCCAGACCTGCAGTTATTAAATTAAAAGAGACACAAATGCTTACTTTCTTACTGTCCTATCAAGGAATATAATTTTGAGTCAGGGTGTCCATTTAGATGGCCTGAACACCTGCTAGATGAAGGCCTGTTGTCACAGCATGTCATTTTGTGCCCAAAGCGTGGTCTCAATCACCAACAGCCCATCTGAGTAAGGAACAAGTTGAGACCAGCTTTATACGCCAGAAAGCCACCAAAATCAAAAATTATTTTTTGACCACCGAAGGAGGTTTTATAACCACTTCAGTACAGTTCATTACCTCGGTCCTTCAGATAAGTCGAAGTTCGACCTCAGATAAAATCGCTTGGTCTGCTTGGAAAGTTTTACTGCAATATGACGGGAAAAACTAGCAGTAACAAAAGACTATGGGCAATTCTACTTGAAGCTCATTTATGAGTGTATTATACATCACCAACAAATGCTTTCGGTCAGTAATTACCACAGGTAAAAAGTGCAAATAAAAACACATGAAACCGTGACTTTAAAAGACAAAACATGAATCAGTACAGAGTTTTTACAAACACTAAAGTAACATTACACTGTGGTTTATATTTTTGATTTTGGCTTCAGACGGAAGTCTCTTCAATGATCATGGCCAACAAAAGCCAAAAACTGTTCTTTTTATATTTTATTTCAACAGTATTGCTGAATACAGAAGATGACATTATTGCCCAGAAATCTAGGCCAATTGAGTCGGCACTTACCCAGCATAAAGTTGCGCACAATCTTACAAATATTAAAGTACATAACGTGTAGTACATACTGACAACAGTCTGAACACCTATTTGAGAAACCATGTCACTTTTTATAATTGTTGTTGTTGCTGTAGTTGTTGTTGTTGTATCTAAGCGCAGTGCTGTGCGTACTTGTTCTTTTGACTCTCTTGTATCTGTTCAACTTGCTTCTTCAAGTTGTTGTACAACTTCATGAGAGCTTCCTATAACAGGAAGAATGATTGACTATGAGTTGATTACAAGCAGAAGGGCAAGAAGCCATACTGAACAAGACATGCTACAGCAAAGGTTCAAAGGTCAACCCACACAGATCAGGCACTGTGATAAAATTAAATGCATACAGCTATCACCATCCAATTTGATATGCCACAAATGAGATGGTGTTGCACACAAACTATGTGTTTGGACAAGTTAAAATTTCAACAAAGCAAAGTTAACATGACTTCGCCCACAGCTTTCACTGTGTGAAATATTGATCTTAGAATACACACACACACACCACTTGCATCACATTGCTTGTAATTTATGTAACAAATATTTAAGGCGCATTCCTTCCTATTTAGTTGCTTAAAAAACATAAATCGAATTAGGTCCTTTACTCTCTTAAAATCAATCTCTTAATATTCCTTACTATGCACCAAATCAAGTCACAGACAAACTTTAAGAGGAAGAATACTATCAATTGACATTATATCAGAGCAAAGACAATGAAATAAAAGTGAATGTTCTGCAGACATGAACAAGGGGATGACCATACTGTTCTCAAGATACTAAAAGTTTCCCAAAATATATAACTATAATGACACCCTTTATCTGTTTTCAACAAGTTAGAGCACAGAATAAATTTAAGCAGTTAAATGTATAGCTGACTCGGAAATAGGAATATTTCATAGAGTTCTGCTTGTATTGCATTTTTTTGTGTTGACATTCTGTCGGAGCTGTTCATTTCAGCAATATTTTTGTTCAGTTTGCACACTAACATTCTATGGTATGCAGGACCTGATCAACAAGTCTGCGTATTCAGCCTTATAATATTTAGAAAACTATAGAATTCATATCATCTGAAAGCAGAAGGAATGTAGAATTTGATATTTGACTTTGTACCAGACTGTTGTTGATTGGGTCACACGACCATGCCTTTTTAGTAAAATTTAACAAAAAAGAAAGGTACAACCATAGCAAACCAACAGTATCACTAACACGATCAAATTTCGCTTGATATAAACGCTCAAGAATTAAATGCCAACTTTCATGAAGATCCTTTAAGGGGTTTAGGATATACAGCTGCAGATGCCAGATGCCCAGATAGAGATAATGGCAATATGCACCTGCATACGCATAGGTATAAGTAAGTGCATAAAATGAACAGAAGCCAGAAGAGGTGCTCTCTATGTGACCTGAGTTATAAACTTGATTGCCCATTAACATTGCTATAAAAAGCCCATTAATACATCTAACTGTGATAACACTAGGGCATATTTCCACACACCTCATACTGATTTAATAACAGAAAAAGCATTCTAAGTTCGTTGAACGTGATCTCTGTTTCCTTTCACCTAGAGAATGTGATTAATGACCTATCTGCATTACCTAGACATTTCTTGGCATAACTAGGTATACCCTGTTTAGAAAGCCTGCCTGTTTGCCTGTGTAACCTGTCGGGTCAGTAGTTTATTGGCACATTGTAACATTCTTACATGTCTAGTAGCTAGAGCTGAGGTCAGATCCTAGCCTTGCATCAAACACTTGGGAATAAGAGATTTGGACTTACTCAAACACAATTCAAGGAGTTTTTTGGGTAGCAAGCTCTACCATAACAACAGGTGTTGGAAATCGCTTTTATCGGCATATGTGCAAGTTATTTTGGAAAGCCCAAGAAAAGCACTTCAGCCCACGAGACAGTACAAAACTAACAGACACTAGAGACGTTTGTTTAGGAAAGCTTCACACGTGATTTACCAAAGCATGAATGCAAATCTAGCTTGTTATTGATCACAACAACAGTGCTATATGAAGTCCAATTCAGAACTGCATTCACAACCTTCCCAAATACCAACTTTCATACGTCAGAACAATATTGTAAATGAACCACTTCCTTAGGTGAGAACAACACTACATGAACAACTACCACAAAAACTTGGTGTTGATACTGATCACCACTGCGCCTCTCATACAAGCAGGGAATACTAAAAAGGTTGATAACACATTCACAGCTTTGGGGGGGGGGGGGNGGGGGGTGATTTTCATCCCACTTTTGCTCTTACTAATAAACACTGGGAGACCGTTTTTATCAAAGATTCAACGTCTGCTCATAGCTCAATAGGGTTGTAGACGCGTTATTGCGTGTCACTTTACCATTTATAAAGACGAAACATTAATCATTGAAAAGACATAAACCTGACTGTAGTTTGCATTCACCCCCATAAAATGAACTGTTTACGATTGTCATCGTTAAAACCAGGCCATCAAACTTCAATAAAACCAGGTCTAGGCCTCTAATAGGGGCCATGCTAGGAGGACCTCCGATATTAAAAATGCCTGTGCTTCTACGAGACGACTAACAGTACTTACATTTTCATTGGTCAGACTGGTCATTTCCTTCATGGTGTTGAACTGACTGTCCACGCGTTCATCTCGTTGTAACTCCTCGGTTAGCTGCTGACTGTAACACAACAGTTTAGATATAGAGAGCTTGAAAGTGACTTCTGGTCACCATGATGAAAAGTAAAGCGACAATCACAAACTTTTGATTTAGACCACTTACTATAAATAAATTGATCTCAAATTGGTCTTTAGTCAAATTGGATATGATTTCAGCAATTTAAAAGAACAAACAGTTTGTTATCGTTTGAAACAAATCTCTTTGAATGGGCTTGTCACAGCATGGGGTCAACGACTAACGAACCGTCACCTCTTTGTAACCCCAGAGACCACTTTCCTTCTGAGTAATGAACAAGTTGAGATCCATTTTATAGAGGTAAGTTGTCTAAATCAAAAGTTCGCTTCTTGGACATAACAAGGATTTTATAATGGAAATGGAATCCTGTCACGTTAAGGATTATTATGAGATCGAATTTTTAGTGTATAAGATACACTGATTCAATTTTGATTTTTAGTCAACTTCACAGGGCAAAATGCAGATTCAAATAAAAAAACTAAGAATGAGAGATTAGATAACATTTATTGCATCACAAATTCAACTCAGAGCCATGATAGTTCTGCTGTAGAAGTAACAATTACATGTGGACAGACTAATTTTGGTTTCATTTGTCCATCTTGAATTTTAGGTGGTTTAACTTTTGAAATGCAGTTAAGAGCAAATTTTGCTGCGATCCTTCATTTCTGAAATCAGTATTGCTTTCGTTCAAATACACGACTTCTGATATACAAACATTGTTTCTAAACTCATTTTCAAAAAAAACCCGCAAAAACGGCAGCTCATGATTTTTTTAGACCTATCCGACACTAATAAGGTCAAGTCAAAATCACAAACTTCAAGGGAAACTAGAATAAATTAAGCTAGCAAGCTAGCGTTGGTAAATCTTTCGACAGAAGAAAACAAGAACTCCTTTCAGCCCATGGTTTCATGACATGGAATTAAAAACACTAACGTGCTGTATTAAAAAACCAAGAACCGTGAGAACTGAAAGTGAATACTGGAACTGAACCAAACTGAACTGATACATTGCAGCTCTCAATCACTCCATGTATCCTCATTTTTAGGTAAATAACCAACGAATGGGTACACACCTTCGAAGTGTCAAGACTTCCAGTTCAGCCTGGGCTTGTAAATATTCTTGCGCTAGCTACAACATTAAATAGCTAACGATTAGCAATTAGACATCACAGACAACTACAAAATAAAGAATACCGAGCTTCAAGAAACACCAACATTTTTCAATTAACGGGACCACCTTTCAGTTTACCTGAAGATTACAACAGACCAGTCAAATGTTGAATCATTTTTACAGGTATTACATTCCCCATAAAATTTTCATCTTATTTAAAAGAAAAGTCAAATATTTATTTTTGTATGGTAGAGCATTCATGATGAGGCAGTTTTGAATAAATTCATGAATTCACTTTCAAGCATGCTGTAATGTAACCTTCCAGTAAAAATGTGGGGTACTAGCAACACCAGTAAACAAAGAAATTCACGATTTCAAAGTATGACTCACTGTTTTAGTGTCAGTAAACAAGAGCCACTGAAGTACGCTTTATCTTACAAAATACAGTAACTGAGCGATAAAAATGTGTTTTTCTGGCTGTAAAAAGTGAAGGCATCTAGGACTTTAATAAAACTTGTTACACTACACCTCTTGCACACATTCCTATGGGTATTGTTGGATTTTTACCATAGAGCCCCAGGAACGTGCTATGTCCCAGTATCAAATAGTCTCCAATCCCTCATGCGTTCACGGCTGATCTATTACTGCCTTTGCCATGTATCTTGGAATCACAGAAATATTCCGGAAAAAATGGATTAATTCCACACATGGTCGTGTCCCAAAGGAATAACGTAAAGTTATCGTGGCACCCCTATTGGCAGACACTCAAACCACAGGCAGTGTAGTACAACGCAAACGCCAGTTGTTTGATGATACAGAAAACGATCGGAATTATAACTGAATCAACAAACCACGTTGATCATGATAAAATTTTCTACCGAAATTTGGTGTAACTCAGAATCCCGACAAATTCATGTCCTAGTCCAATGATCTTTCCTTAGTAACAACTTTCTTGAAAAACACACGGGATTATTGACACTGATTTTTACACGGGAATGACGCTGTTGTTAGCGTTAGGGAGGAGGTCTGATTAACCCTGATCTTATGGATCTGGTCATAAGCAAATCGGGCCTAATTTACAAAGTTTTGCACCTAAAATTTTGAGAAAACGACCTTCACAATGATTTCCATCAAGAAAAATATATACCAGGCCACTAACAGCAATGACAAGGAATACATAAATGTTCCAGTTAGTGAAAAGAAAAAAATCAATATAAAATATTAAACAGTAAATTGACATGATGTATGGCAGGAAAATATATTAAAGTTGGTTCCAATTGTATAACTCTACCATAATATTTTGTTTACACTTCCTATGGCCTTGAACTTTTTGAAATAAAATATTTTCTCACAAAGAAGTCAATCTAAATGCAATAGGAAGTAATCTATGGAAGAAATCAAAGCATGAGACAAGTTCATGACAGAATCATAAAACCAACTGTGATTGGCCAACAGTGAGTCTGGCCATATTCCTAAGCAACTTCGAGTTCACACATCCTGCATATAACGACAAAATGAAAACATACTTTTTCCAAAATATCCTTTTTATTCTTCCCTCTAACCAAACAATCAACGTGGTTACCATTCATGACCAAAAACGTTTACTTGTTTTAGAAGGTAACAGTGATAGGCAAAATGTTACTACAATAGTTTATCATTTTTCAATTAATTTATACAAGACCATTGATTTTTTTCAAGTAAATTGAAATGCTGTGGGTGTTTAATCCAGAGCTCATTTTTGATTCACTTGATATAAACAGTTGATTACACACAGGTGAAACACGTCTAATATTACCTGACAATGTTGTCTGAATACATCCATTGATTCTTGTGACGTGTGACATGGCGGAAGGGGCTGCAACAGATAAGTCAGCCATTGTTGAATCTCATTGAATCAAGGGGATGAACTTGTAGTAAGTTTAGGCTAGCATTTGCAAAACAACAACACATTGAATGTCACAGCCAAAAGTGTGCAAAATTTATAGTGAAGCAAAGAACATTGAAAGGCAAGGGGCGATGTCTTCAGTGTTCATTCACTGTTTCACTCACATATGTGTTGGTACAATAGTCACTGATGACTGCCTTGTGCTCTCACTAATGATAAAATATAACACTCACCCAAGGTTCAAATACTGACTAAAGTGATGTTGATGGGCATAGGGGCAATAGTTCAGGGGATGGAGCCGTAGCTGCCCTTTCAGAAAAACAACATTAACTTAAGTAATATGAAACCAATTTCATGCATATCTATCATAAGCCCCTTAAACCAGGAAGTACAAATACGCCTCCATTAACACATAAAATCATTGAGTAGTATGTAATACGATTTATTCAAGAGTGGGAATTGTGTTGTGGCATGGCTACCAGAAATGATTAATTTACAGGACAATATTTGTCCTCAAGTGGTGAAGACATGTAGCTCAAATGAGTGGCTATATGGTAGGTGAAGAATACACAAACTGAGTCTTCTCATAAATAAGATATGAAGAGGTATACAATAAACAAGATTCAGTAGATAGATAAGCTGAGTATTAGAGATTTGGTTGCATATCCATGCTCTCTTTTACACAACTAGTGTTCGATGGGGNCCTATATACTAGTATTTTTTTGTTTTTTTGCAACAATTTGAAAACTGTTCCCAATACTGTTTTGGAGACCACTGCATACAGTACAACCACCTTCACTCCTTGGTACAACATCAGAAAGTTTCATATAAATCCTATCCTCATTTCTGAGATGTGATGTTCTGAATTTCCAAAATTTAGACACTTTTCTAGGTTCCAACAAAACTTTGAAAGTTATTACATCCTGCAAATATCCAAGGCTTGAGCCATGGATTTTGAGCCAAAACAACTTTGTGGCAATATTTGGCCTAAATAATTTGAGTTGTAAACATTCAAATACAGCTGCTCAGCTTATTTTATATAATCACCAGCATGTGGCTTCAACTAAATAGATCTTGGGAGTCATTGCAAAGCTCATGCCCTGGACTTCAATAATGAAGCCCATAAGCTCACATAAACCCTAGTGAAACCCAGTGAAGCACACTTATCAAACACACTGGCCAGTCAGAGTTCCATAAAGCAGTGAACAGCTCACAAAGAGGCCTTGGAATGGGTTTTGAGCCTTAACAATAATTTGCACTGACATTGGTTGTAAAGCAAACACTACTTAATTTGAGGTTTGGTTTCTGCTTGCATGTCTAGATGCAAACAAAAGACACAAGCACAGGGCAATGAGCTATACAGCTCATTGCACAGGGTGAAAACTGTACCAGTGAGGATTTGAATGTATGCTGATATTGAGGAATATCCTTCTAGCTGCACCCCTTTAACACATCGACTTATTTCAGAGTACACACAGGGCAACATTTTTGTAAATCAAAAACTAAAAACAATACACAAAAACAGGACATGACAGACTTCAGAAACAAATTTTTATTAACCACTCAACAAATTCAAACAGCCTAACATGCATATTTAAAATAAAATTCATATTCAAAGGCTGACATTGAAACCTTTTCAGTGCTCTCCATAGGAATAATTAGGCAGACCCCTTTCTACGAATAATAAATATAATCTATGTCCTTAGTCTCACTCAGTGACCAATGACATTAATTGACAACTAGCATGTCCCCTGGCATAATGTAGGTCAGATAAGATTTCGATATGTAAGTAAATTTGCCAGTCACCATAAACCTGTACCAAATTTGTGGATAACGTATCTGTAAGAGGTGTCCCAAAATTCAAAAAGCACACCATGAGTTGTAACAATGTGCTCAAAGCCATTCACTTGAGTGCTTTGTGTTCAACTCATACATCATGCTTTGTCACTCAACTTCAAAAAAGTAGTTTACTCAACTTTCTTTTTGAAATGAAACAATAAATAAAAGGCAGTCTAAAATTAAAAAAATTCTGACACAGAAATAGGTATCATCTATTTACAGCAACCTCCAGTCCCAAAAATCCTGAAAATTTGAATACTAAACTGACAAATGTCAGCATCCAAAACCAAATGGATCATTCAAGTATAGTGAACCTGTGTGTGAAGTGGTGTCCAAGTGTGTGTGATAAATGAGTTATATGGAAGATAGACCAATGGGGCGATAAACTGAGCAACAATGCAGCTACAACAAAAACACATCTCTGCAAATATTTACCTAAATCAAGCTTAGGAAAAACCAAATGAAGACTGCAATCACAACAAATACTAGGATCGTTTCACTGCATGGACCATGTTTCTGATATTGTGTACAAGGACACACACTCGCAGTTCTCCATATTAAATTCAAGACAACCAAATTCGACATTATTTCTTCTGTCAAGCAAAATAGTAATTTTTGCCCAAAAATTATTCGGAAAGGGAGCACTAGAACAGTCACACTACTTTACTGTGACAAGTCCTGTGAATTGTCTAGACTACCTAAAAACATAGGTAAACAGTGTATTGTGTTCCACATCAACCATGAATACCCAGCATTGTAATCTGCTGAATGGTGATGATAAGCCATAGGTTTAACTACTTGCCAGGGTGCTTGGACTGTAAATTAGGGGTAATAGAAACCAGAGTTCAAACCAGCAATAAACCAGGACACTGGGAACCCTATAGAAGTGTGTCCTTACAAGAGCAGCAATAAAAAGAAATATAAGAGTGTATTAAGACCATGGCGAGGCATACGTCTGCGATTACGAAGCGTTTTAGAAATTACAAATAAAGCACAATATCGCCGTGCCTGGAATGAATGGAAAGTTTATTCGAATGAACATTTAAGAGATCTTTAGAGTCTTATTTTGGTCAAACGTGATGACATCCTAGCCATGTTACTTAGTGGTGACTCATTGTTTCCAGGTGTGGAAATTTTACCCATTTCAACTTCAACAGGACATCACTAGAGGCATCCAAACTTGAAATCTAACCAAGCCAGTCAAAAGCATAAGGAACTAGGCTGTCATCCACAACAAAGGTCCACTACCTAAGTTCTTACTGCATTGTCTATTCAAATTGATTTCAGCTGCTGTACAGATAAGCAAAGAATTAGTGATGCAATTATTTCCACTAAATAAGCATTGGACAAAGGATACCATAAACAGCTGTCTATGGAAAATAGGGGTAAACTGTTTTGATCATGGACAGAGAAGACCAACAAACTAAGCAGTATTCTAGAAAATGAGCAAATTAGAAAAAAAAAACGAGTGTAAGTGCACACAGGCTCATTTAGATATCACGACTGTAGGACTGTGCTAAAAGTGACAACTCATCCCACTGAGAACCAAAGCTGTATATCATCATGTTTTAGTGGGAAACAACTTACAAATGTAATATGATGAAAGAAAGACCTTTGATTCCATAAAAAATGTTACTGAACAGGTGAGGGTTGAATTTTACTGAGATAGACTTTCTTCAAATTTAATTTTATTGTGCAGTAAAATCTCATCAATTTATGACACACTACGGCAGACGGGTGAAATTTAATTTTCTCGGATCAGAATGATGCTTCGCCGTATCCAAGTTCTGTGCCATAGCCACTAACAGACAAACAGACAGACAACATTTTGAAATTCACAACAATGTTTGAAGACAATGAAAAATAAAGAAAGTCGTGTTTTGCCAATCATTTTTGTCCAAAATTGGCGAAATTTTACCATAATTTCACGATTCATTGGTAAACAGACACTATCCTATACAGAAAACTTTGACAACTAGTAATTCTTTTGAGCCTGTAATGAAACGGGTCTTCATCATCCCTACTGATCAACATTTCTAATATACATTTTTATTGCATGGCATTTTGAATGGTCATTCTTAGAAGAACAAGCATGGGTGTCTGGTGCACTCGTGGTATTTTTTCCTGGTGCATGACGGGATTTAAACCTGGGACCTTTCCGACGTGCCAATGTAGTAGAGTTCAATGGAATTTTGAAGTCATATTACTACAGCACGAGGATTTTGCTTGTCAAAGTTTGGAGGACTTGGTAGACTTTTGGATAAAAAATGACGGCCATATTGTGAAGCTTATCAATTAATGAGCATGTAATCAAGGGTGAAGAAAAGGTGTCGACAAATCCAGACAGACAAATTCCTCAGTGACGAGTTCAACGAGGTAACTAGTGTAACCAGGTTATCAAGTACAGGTGAACAAGGCAAATAAAGACTAGTAGGGAAACTATTTAAGTAAGCACTGTCATTTTTATCAATCAAGGCAACCCACTGTTTTGACTATGATACGGACACGGACGATATTGATGTATAAAACATAATTATGTTTACTGGGAAATACATATACTGTATTCACCGTAATAACTGCCCACTTGCCCCTATAAGCACCCCCCACGCGTTTTCAGACTTTGCTGAAATAAGTGCCCAGTCCATGAATGTGTACATGCGAACAATGACGTACCTACAGTCCTAAAACTCAGCTGCAGTAACGTCTTCAATTTATCAAAAAAATTTTTCACGGGTCTTCTTGACCACCAGCGGCACTGCTATGTTTGTATTTAGCCGTGACTTTACACTTCTAAGTGACGCAGCGCTTCAAAAAGAACGCAACAGCCTTGCTACGCTCTCGCGACGACCGTGTCCCATTATGGTCGGACCTTTCAGTAGTCACATCGACTGTCTCATGAATAAAAATAACTTGGTGTTAAACGCACGTGGTTAGGAAGTGCGCGCTACATACATGAACCCGTCATCAAAGACATTAGACGGGAACTATCCATTCATGAAACGGGTAGCATAGCATCGATAAGAAATGAATATTGGCACTAATTTCCGACAATTTCTAATACTATAAAACATGTTTGCGTTATTTTTGAGATGGATTGTTTGATTAACCATAATTGGTGTTTTTAAGCCGAATATCCGATAAAATGACAACTGACAGTGAATGCTTACACACCCTTACACCGAAAAATAAGTGTCAGATAGTTACGTACGCATCCTGCAACACGGCGACTAATATGAGCCTTACCGAGACAAATGTCCAAAGTTTTTAGCACAAGACCGGCAAGTGCTGAATGAAACATGCTCTAGTTTAGGCCTACTGCTTGTGCAAATTTCTTTAGACACATCTAGCTAGTTAGATTGCGTGGCTCTGGCCAAAAGACGGTCTCTGCCTTGGCAAATGAACTCTGGAGACACGCACGCGCTCACGTGACAACAACATGTGTGTTCGTCCAAACATTTTTCTCGCCGTGTTGCCGATCATACATGTAAATGGCACGATGTTTCACAGATTTGTACTTAAACCTGCCGTTAATCCAGACTCCACGGGAACTTAAAACATCTTAGAGACGCTACTTAAAAAACTTAATGAGGATTTCAGGTAATTTGCTTGAGTCGAAACCATTTTTATTCAAGCATTGAAGTCGTCATATCGAAGACGGCGATTTCGAGGCAGTCAGTCGGCGAGTTTTCGCAATGGGATTTCAGTACAATTTTCTTTAAAATGATCGTAATTTAGCAGCAAAGTTTGATAGCAATGCACCACAGTTTTGTTGAAAGTCTTTCATAGATTACATATACGTCACAGAGCGTAAATTTGATGAATCTTAGCTTCCGATTTCACCCGTTTCGGAGACCGGGCGTGCGTTCAGTAGACGCTAGGACCTATGCTAGGACCTAGCTAAAACCTAGTCAAAGTCACGTGTTCTCATTTAGAATACACAGCAATATCTCACGTAATCTCGCGAAGTCTTGCTTTTTAGCGAGGTCCTAGCGCTACTGAACAGGAGGCGGGTTTCAATCGCCTTGGGTTATAATAAGCACCCCCCCTGAACCGAACTTTTCTAAGCGCCCTGGGCGGTTATTACAGCGAATACGGTAAATATTTTTTAGTCACAAAGTAATACACTTAAAGGCAATCATAACACAAGTATACTCTGACTTGTAGTGTTACCATTTAATACGTTCACTATATTCCAGGCAGACCAGTCGCTCACGAGGACGGACGAAACCGGACAATTCTGGCGTCAAACCGAAAGGTTAGGGGGCTAAACTATCGTGGGGTAAGTTGAATACAAAGCCCTGGTAGCACACAGAGAGATAACACTTTGGTGACGAGAATACTCGGCTAAACTATCATGGGCAATGTTTTTTACCGCACAAATAGCTCAGAGATTTAAAGGGGTGAATACTGATGTGAGCTCCTAGGTTTTTGTAACAGAACTATGGTGAAGTCAAGTGTGACACATCTAAATACAATCAGTATGCACATGAAGAGTAAGGCCCATAATAATAAGCTCTGTCCAAAGCATGGACAAATATAATCATATCCAGGAACCCAACAAAACTACAACACTGATGAGGAAGTACCACATATAGCCCACCACAGCCCTGATCAAGTTTAGAGTGTAGACATTTTGGCTATTGTCAGGGGCACTCATTTTACGTAATTATGAAACATTAAGAAACACAAGTGAGTAATTCTTAACATATTCCTCACCTAAGTGCAAAAATTACCCAACATTTACAAGTAAAGTAACAACCACCTCCAGGTAAGCATTTGATTTCCAAAAGAAGCAAACATGCAGAGACACCTTTAGGTGAAAATATACACTACACATCAACATCAATACAAGACAGTACCTGTAGTCGTGAATCAATGGATCCCACCCTCAACTGCGGCGCTTGATTTACTGAAATAAAGACGAAAGACACGAGACCATTACCCAATTACCAGTAACCTTATAAGTATAAGTGTTGTGTTTGAGATAAAAGTCAACTGTGATAATGTAATTTTTTTCAGAAATTATCAAAAATATCACCATAATATCCAGCATTAAAGCAGATGACCTTACATTCCAGTATATACTTTTACTTCAAGATAACATTGCATTTCATAACTTACCAATGAAACACACTATTTCCCCCATAAGATCGTGTTCACAATTTTGAACATTAAACTCACGCTGTTGTGCTTTATTTATTCTTAAGAACGAACATGAAATTATTGATATCTACTGTGCACGAGATAACCCAAGAATTATCTAATGCAAGTTAGAATGTGATAGACATGCTGCAGTGTTCCATGGCAGACACTAGACTGTGGCTTGATCTATTATGCTGCATAGGGATGACTGACAATGAGTAAAATGGAAATTGAACATTTTCATTTTTGTCTTGTTTGTTAGAGTATCAGGGCTTGGAATGACCAATGACAAAAAAGCAAAAATTTCCAGGTGATGTATCGTTCCACAAATAAATACGCTACTGTGATAGAAACATTTAACTGAAATAAATGTTTTTGCATTAATAAAGTCAAAATAATGATAAAAAGAGACGAAAAAGAGGAAACTTGATATCAAATAAGAGGAAATTGAAATCAGACAAGAGAAAATCCTCTTAAAGGAAGAAAATTCCAAGCCCTGAGTATACTGATCAATGTGTGATACAAATAGATTATTACATGTTACTTAATGAAAGCCCAGAAATTGACACGATGTAATAAAGTGTTGTTAAAACCACAACCATAAAAACGGCACTAGATGTCATTAAGTCCTTACCTGTCACTGGGTAGTGACCTTCAGTTGGTGGCCATATTACCTCAGCGTCGACATTTGTGAGCGGTACTGGTGCAGTCTGCACTGTGTGAAGAGGCGATGCTGTGGCGGCAATGTTCAGCCTCATGTGTGGGCTCGTCTTTTGGTCATGACCAGTGGACCCCGTGCGACGGTGACCTTTAATCGGCTCTGAAACTACAATTACCATATTGTGAAACTCACGAAAATTTGAACAGGGCAATGAGCATTCACAATAAAAATTTCCTCTTAACATTATTTTGGAAATCATGACATTTTCTGAATCTTCAGTTTCATATATTCGACAAATTACATAAAAGAAAAAGAAGCATTCTGCAAACCATTACCCACGATTTTCCTAAAAAAGTCTCAAAAGTTAAATGTTTTTCAATCAAAAGCCATGTAAAGTGTCATTTTTTATAAAGATGATTGTGTACTCTTTACTAAAGGTTTTAAACAAAAAACAAATAAAAGTTTTTAAGTTACTTTATGACATCATAAAATACCATCAAAGAAAAAAATTATTTTTGTAAGGTGTCAAGTAATATTGTCCCTTTTCCTATTGCTAAACAAAATGTACCTGGTGACACCTGGTGTTTGCCATCGGTACTGCTTAAGTCTGCAGAATGGCGATCTTCTGCTGGCAAGTGCAAATTTTCTCGACTGCCAACCAGTGATGGTGGTGCACTGGTTCTGGCAGGTGATTCCTCCTGAATGAACAAGAAAGAACAAGAAATGAATAAGAAATGAACAACAGGATTCAAAAAACCAGTGGAACTTGACTATTTACTTCATCTGAGTTTTTTGCATCAAAACAATTCTTTTGAACTTTTCAAAGACTTCTCGTTACACATAGTAAATGTTCTGGAAATAAACATTTACAAAATAAAGATTTCCTGCCAAAAACAACACTCAAAATAGGTTGTTATGCAAAAAAATTAGCTGCAACCAAAAACCATGCCACATAGGAACATAAATTTCGGTAAAATATAAGGCCTCCACGTTGACGATACTCCAACCAGAGTCCACATTTTACTTTAAAGTAACTGTTACATTAAATATACACAAAATGTCAGAATAAAAATAATCCTACACAATAGCACAGGTGACCACACCTATAACTACCATTTTATATGTATTTGCATATCAGCACCACATATTCACCATGTGCACTACGCTTTGTATTTGACTGCCGGTTTGTGCTCCTTTAAGTGTAGTGAGTATATTTGCATGTTATTCCATTAACTTTGACATTGAGTTCAATCCTTGGCACGTACATTGTAGCATTCCTCTGTTATACTTACTGTTACGCGTGTAACCAACATTGCATTGCATTTCTAAAGCCATAGTACAAGTTCGAGCAATTTCATGTTAGTGACAGTATGTAGGATTTAAGAGCATTTTCTTGTCTTCTGTAGATAATCATTCACGCACTCAATAAAGACATAATGACTTGAGGCTACACCTGCATTATTATCAATTCCCCCATCATAACAACCCATTATCAACTATTACACATTGGCAATATGATTTTAAACTATTCCCTATACAACATTAAAAGAACATTTTTGAGGATTAAAAGTTTTGTCAATTTTTTACTCTATCGATGGGTTCCAGTTCCAGCATACAAACAGATAAGAAGTCAGTAAGTAAAAAGTAAAAGCAAATCTCATTGTGTAAATGAGTCAAAATATTTACTGCAGGTGTAATACCAAAAGAGCAAAATCAAGAAGTCATCACTACTGGACACTCATTAACATACAAGTCAGAGCACAATTGTAAATGACGAATGAAATTTCTAAAATTACTTGGATATTGCAGATACTGGAAATCAGGGAAGTCAAAATTCACTAGGTGTCCTGAGTGAAGCAAGGGGCCTTCCCAGGCATGCCTTCTGTGCACACAAGAAAATACAAAACCACAGAAAGACAGCGAGTTTTCGCCACGTCTTACAAGCAAAGCACATGATCACACTTAGCTTCCTCCGCAACATGCTTGCGTCTACGGAACTCAGCCCCCACACGGGTCCCTTATCACACAAATACACCTATGCTGACGCTCAATCCATTGAGAAGTCATAATGAGGGACTTCTGTTTGTAGCACCACTTATTGAATATCATGTTGCCTATTCCACAAATTACAACAAAGACACGTATCTGGGGAAACTAAAATAGTAAAATACCTACTTTTGACACAGCGGATCTCATCGAAAAGATAAACAAGTAAAATGCACATATGAGTACAAGCTGCAAAACTTGTGGAAAAATGTGAGCGGATAATTCAAAATCAATTATATCCACCACAGCAAATAAAGATAAAAGATAAAAGATGGGGTTATCAACAGAACCATCATATTGCAGACACCCAATTAAGACCAGCAAAAGAATGAGTGTTAAGAGATAAAGCAAATTAGCAAGCAGTTACAGGCATTATTTCCAATAATTGCCACAAGGAAGCACCTAGGTAGTCAGATGCTTCTAAAAATTAACACCAGCAGTGTTCTCCCTACACAAAGATCCATGAAGGAACTCTGTATTGAGGCAGTAACAGAAAACTGGCATTGTGGGGTGTTACATTAGAGTGAAAATCAGCCACAGTTCTCTCTTCAATATGATCACATGTGTCAAATTTCATAGAGATTCGTCACAGAATTTGACAGATATCGAGGAAAACACAAAATAAGGAAACTAAAATTGCCACCACGGGACGCCACGATAGATCTGTCCCAAAATTAATGCCGACCATAAGATACTCTCTTCAAGAAGAACACATCCACTAACTTTCACAATGACTCTTCCAGCCGTTTGGCAAACAGGGAGGGGGATTCCAAAGACACAAATTTGCCATGCTCTACTCAGTATAAGAACACATAAGCCAAACTTCATGAAAATCCATCAAAGCAAAAAGAAGCAACTGAGGCAGAAAAATAACAACTGCCACCACGGAGTACAACTGTTTCCCCTCGTCAGAAAATGCACATCAGTCGTGCTCTCCTCAATACAAATTTCTCAATGATCCTTTTAGCAGTTTGGCTAACAGATGCTCAAACCAGGCTTGAAAATAATACAAATGGACATTAGGGGGCGCCGACTCCATCGAATTGGATTGAAATTGGAAGACATTGTCATTAGAAACATATTTGCCAAATTTCGCAAAAGTCTATCCAAAAACTGAGTAGATACAAAGACAACATTACTGTAAAAACTGCCACTAGGGGCCACATCAGTGGTTGGATTTGAGCAACAGTCACCTTCATAGGAACACACCAAATTTCATAAGGACACAACAGACACCAGGTGCCCAAACAGACACAATGGCAATATGTGCCAAATATACATATGTGGACACATAAAATGGAGAAAAGCGCCACAATTCAAAAATACACCCTACCTCAGCAGCACCTCTACACCATCCCCATTACATTGACTACTGGCCAGGATGGGTCAGAGCTATCAGTACTGTACAGGCAAGGGCCATATTGGTTTGAAATATAATCGGAATCAAAAAGATATTTAACCCCGTTTATTGACTTTACCCTTCACTCAGTACTTCCCAAGGAGATAAAAGCATTACTCAGATAAAGCACATCATTACTGTGTTACTAAGAAGGTCCCATGTGGTTTGAGGTAGGCAGTCATTCCTTACAATTGTTACTTAACTCACACAAAGTGTTGGCTACGCCAGTTGACTAAGTATACTTGCTCTACAATTTTGAAGACTGACAAGGATTTACAGAGCTTTATTTTGTTTCGAAGCTAAAATAGCATTTGACATCCTTTTAATAGAATAAGAGCAATAACCCGGTTCTAACTGGGAGAGATGGTAGACTGCTGCGCAACAAATGCAGAGTTGCATACCATAATGCACAAGCCTAAGTATAGGCACATGTACAAGATAAGTACTTGGGTCATGCAAATTTTGATACTTACAAATAAAAGTATTTAGCTTGTTTTATCTGCTAGCAATGTGACACAATGTGAAGTTACACAACATAGGGAATTTCATGCATTTTAAATATTTTTTCATTCACTGGTATAACAGGTAGCACTTCAAGAAAATGCTTGTTCAAGAAAAATACCGCAAGATTTTTTTTACTTTTTGCTGAAACTCTTGTGACATACATGTCGCTGCAACCAAGACATTTACCTCAACTACTATAGTTTTGCTACGTGGCGTTGTTGGAGTTACTATGGGAACGGGTTCACCAAGGTTCTTGACAGTATCATGAACTGGAGTTGTTGGCACTGCCAGTGGATTGGTAGTGCTGACATCTGTGGGCGTTTCTGAAATTGCAGTTGATTTCACCGGCCCTGTAAGAAGGCAGAGATAACTTTAAATTACAATCAAGTACAAAAATGTGACACCATAGCTGGAATAACAATCTTAATAATAAATGTGGATGATGTACAAATGCTATACATTAAAGGAGTTTAGCATCACTAGTTCAACATTTGAGATAAGGGCCAGTGATGTACCTTAATCTGCTCCTTAAATCAGAAAACCAAAATTATAGATATTAAACAATGGTTATCCCAGACATATTTCTTTGTTCACTGAGCTATTCTCGTGGACCTAATTAATTACTTAATATTTATGCAACATTCCTGAACTGTTATAGCCAGTATACAGTCAAACCGCATTAGCATGTGTCTGCTTTGCTTTATAAAGTTTGCTTGCTTACAATGTTCCATTCTACAAGTCCCAAGCCAACTGTATCATGTACAAGCCGATTTGGTAACAACAAAATTTTAGAAAGGTCCCAAGATGTTCGCTGTAACGCGATTCCATGGCACTTCAGTTTCATGCTATTTCTGTTGGCATTTCATTTCGTTGAGCAAAAACAACGACTCATTCCAATCCAAATAATGCTTACACAAAGAAGCATGAAACATACGCCAACTACCATTAGTATAAGATAGTGGCAACCTTTCTTTCAAACAAGTCTCATTGAACACGCAGCTTGACTTAGGGTTTTTCATATTGTCACACTTTCTATCTATTGTTAGAAGTCAGATGCCTGAACAGCTGTTCCAAAGACATTACAACAATGAAATAAACTATCCACGTGATAAAACCAAGATGTATTCTACAGGAACACACTTACACTGCAGTTCGCTAGTAGTAGAACTAAGACGTGAATAAAATTCCCGCCTTATTTCAACAATAGAAGCAAATGAAACGCCCATGGTTGGAGTCAACATACAAGCACAATATAATCCCAAATTTTCATGTTTTCCTCCCAAAAATTAAAGAGTTTTACTTCGCAGGAACTTTTGTCGGCTGCCATGTCGATCTGTCAACTAAAACATGGCAGGCGATGAAAAATTCTGCGAGGTAAAACTCTTCTCAAGTTTATGGAGGAAAAAATGAAAATTTGTAAGTATACTGATTATGTACCTTCCTGATAGAGCTGTTGACAGTATAAGCAAAAAATTGTCGCAATGTCTTTGGAACAACTATTGTGACCTCTGACCTTTAATCATAGACAGACAGTATGAAAAAACTGGCTATTAAACTGGAAAAGTAAAGCTGTCTGTTCAACTACTACGTATGCACATAAATGGGTTCACGTGCCTTCACCAGAAATAACGAGTTTTGAATATATAGACACAAACATTAGCATTTTGTCACCTTTGCCTGGCTAAAAAATGAAAATCAAATAGGCATTTAATTGTCAAACCATCAGTCTCATAACATTGATTACTGTGATAGAATTTTAATTCTAATACCACAAACAAAATCATTGGAACCATCAAAAACATTACAGATTTTATTTTGGTTGACCAACTCTAAAATCGCGAATTCAAAGACTGCGCACTTCATGTGAACTGAGTAGCTGGCTCACTCAGCAGAAATTTAAGATCAGATGAACATGGTCATTTTTAAACCACACTTCTGTAAGGAATTTAACATTGACAACTAAACAGCGGCGGAACGCCCTTTTAAATGTGCAGGTGACCATCTTCAATACATGCTCAGGCCTTAATTTATTTTCCATGTGTCTTATACCTATTCTTAGTATTTCTCATTTAAATAGGTCCACAGGCCTAATTATATATAATATGTACTGTGTCACATCAGAAATTTTGCATGCAGAGGGAAGTCGGTCCAGGCGAACAGTATTAGCATTAAAATATGTCTACGAAAGCACACAAATGATATTTCTAGTAGTCTAATTACAATGCAAAACCATGTATTGATTTTGCACCACTTCCCCAGTCATGTCAAAAAAGGCTGACAATCAAGAGCATAATTTTTTCAATGGGAAAGCCAAAATGAAAAATTACAACTTGAACACGTACTTCCAATTCAATTATGATTATGACGTAGACAAGTCATATTTGTTTTACGCATATTTTGAGTTTTTCAATGAAAATTACTACACTTATATTTTTGATAGCTACTACTGACTGCAAAAGTGGGATATTTAAAAATAATTCCAAATATCGTTTTGGTGTTACACTGCATAAAGCATAGTAATTGAAAGTTTCAAATGAACTTCATTAGCATGTCACAAAGTTAGCAAAATTTGGACATTTTCTAGGATCATACATAACCTTAATGTGACTTCATTGCTATGTGTTAAAACCGTACATAAGATTCAGCAATGACAGACTATGACTAAGTTTTGAAACAAACATTCCATCTTGCATACCTTGCTCTGTAGCGTCTTGGTGAGGGTAGACTAGTGGCTCATCAGATCCAGTGAAAAACTAGAAAAAAAAACATGAGCATGTTGAAGACACAACCTCATATAAGAGCAAAAGCAAAGTTTTGGTCTCACCAGCCTTGTACCATCAATCTTGCCCTATACCAAGTAACAAATATCCAGTTTTATAATGTCTTATTGTGTTTGAGAGTCATCGAGTTTTTGGTTTGAGACTATAAACGTGCTGCGTCCACATTTCAGACAGCTTGATATGCACAATAATAAAAAAATTAATCCCAAGAACTTGCAAAGCTCCAGAAAATCAGACAGATTTATACACAGGTGGTTTTGTATCAGACATTCGTGCGTAAGTAAATGGGGGTCTATAAACTACGGTGCATAAATCCACGATTAAGAATTAGAACACGAATCACACTCTTTGCAAGACATATCAGCGTTCTCACCAAGCTCAGATTTTTAAGTCCCCATGTTCAAATTTTGATAGAATGTCAAACTAATTATGCTTTTAAGTGGTCTCAAACAACACAGAACATAGTAGTTCCCTCTCTGTTGTGTCATTCCCACTGCGCATGGCTTTAATCCTGGAGAGAACATTGCACGTGGTTGCCATGAATGCACGTCGTTGCCATGATTTCCACAACAGCTTTGTGTTATCCAGCCCCAGCTTAAGTAAGAGAAGAGGTAAGTTTGACATAGTGTGGACGTATGTGCAAGAATGAATGAAAAGTTGAAGATGGGCTTAAAACCGGGTAAATATGGTAAAGCACAACCCTACAAGCAATCCAGTGTTGATCACAAATTCCTACCGGAAACAAGAGTGCCATGATGCGAGCGACCTCGGACATGGGTGGTCTTTCGGCAGGAAGCTTTGACCAGCAGCGAGTCATTAACAGCTCCAAGGGTTTAGGCATGCCCTTCACCAGTGGGGGTCTGGTGCCTGAAACAGACCAAAGTAATGGGATTGTCGAGAGGGTTTATACAGCATTTATGGCAAAAATTTTCCAGTTTAGAATAGTGAAAATTATCTTTTTGCTCAAGGTTGGAGTTTGTAACAAATTTCCGAAATGGGCAGTAGTGGCCATCTTAAAGTCAATTCATGAATTACGATTTATGACACATGATCATTCACATCGAAGTTACACACAATGGGGACACGTGAAAACATTGCGTCAAAAGCAATTTTCGACGATTTTAGGAACAGCCAAGTATATTTTCAGACTCTGTTGATACAACAGGCAGAGCCCAATAATGGAAAAATGTGATGTAAGCCAAAATCCCCCATTACCCAATCTTCAAAATCAAGAAAATTTTAGCTTGAGACTGAGCCAAACTGGGGAATTTTTACCGTATTAAGCTACAGCATCACTAAAGTTAAGCACTATACAATTAAAATGATGGGGGACCCCATAACCAATGAACTGCCTGATGGTTTTTATTCTTCATAAAGTTTGGGACTAATCTCAAAAGGAATGATTTTAAGAACAGTGTTGGCCTTTATTTGTGCCATCTATGGCACAGAATGTCAACCAACCAAGATGCTGCATCCAACAATGACAACTACCCAAAGTGCAACACTATAGTCTCTAGTAGCCAACTGGAGTAGGTTACAATCGGTTTTCACATAGGCAATGTGACCGCCACTTATTTCAGTTAGGCTAGTATGCAAAATAAGTATGGTGAACACTCTTCGATTTAGAAAACAAGATGGTGGACATGCGGAATTTATTTTGTTAAAATTCTCAACAAATATAAACATCACCATCAGCATAACTTGTGTACTTTAGTGCTATCATAAAACAAAATGCAATAAGCGATTGAAAAAATTGTTATTTTGGCAAATAATTTTGTACCAAATTGAAAAATGACTACCGTAATTCATGCAACCATGAAAAACTGATCAACCCACTCTTAATTTTTACCCTTTATACAGAATAACAATATAAGAATACTGTTTTACATGAGGAAACACACCCCTGAGACAGTTTGTAAAGGGTATTTGAACAGAAACCAGTTTCAGACCACCAACTCACCATTATGTACAGCCCACATGATTCTAAAGGCTGGACCACCAATCTCATCAAAGGGCTTCTTCCGTGTGATGACTTCCCACAGGATTATACCAAAGCTGAACACATCACACTTTTCGCTGTATTGGTTACCTTTCAAAACAGCAATTTGACAATGAAATGCTTATAGAGACACTTGAATAGAAATCATACGGCACACAAAACCTTAAAGAATTGTGAGATGACAACAATGAGAATAGCTTGACCAACGTTAAAAATTCTGGCATGCAAGCAAGACAGACTGAGGTAACCAGGACACAACCCAATGTTTTCATTCACGGACAGTTTACTGTGTTGGATATTTGTGCGTGATATCACTGCACACTGATGATTTGGCAACAAGATGGCTGTTAAAATTATGAAATCGTGAAATACCACTACGTGGCACTAAATACCGTTAACTAAATGCTCTACTGCCATCTAGTGATAGAGTTTACTATGTCAGTGCTGTATCAGAAAAAGGCTATTTACCTTTAACTCATTTCAGCTATAATTAACTTACAGATAATTCAGAAGATGAAAGCATGATTGATAAACTACCAAATTCTTACACCGTATTTGAAAAAAGTAATGACAGTGCTCATTAATTCAGTGTCTGCTGACAAACACCAAGTGCACAGATAAATTAACAAATCATTCTTTTTCACTTTTCCCAGAAGTTGACAATAGGCAACAGAAAAAAGAATTACCCACAAATGTTTTAGTTTCAGTATTAGTCAGTTAAATATTCCAAAATAAATTATTCATCTATTTGTGACATGACAAACGATTGACGTTTTATTAATACATAAAATTCTCAAGAAAAATAATGTTTGGTAAAAATCGAACTTTCAAAAGAATAGTTTGTGCTGTACACCTATGATGATATAACTACAATACTTCGTCAAATTTTGACTATCTACAGCCAGGTATACTGTGACATTTAATTCAGACATTTTGAATTTACGGGTAGCATTGAATCTTTCGACATTCCTCCCCTCGATTTGTGGAGAGTTTATACATAAATACAGAGGTTAAGGCCATGTAGGACCCTAGAAAAATGTCCAATTTTGGACATTGTATCTCAGTAACGATTGATTCGATTCATATGAAATTTTCAAATAATGTTTTATACACTAGTCCACAAAATGCTGTCCTGAATAGTTTTTAAAATGTTCCACTTTTGTATGAGGGACTATGTATCAAAATTCACTCCATTATTTCCATGGAAAATTTCTAATGGTAGAATGTTATAAAGACAAAAATCAAATTTTACGTAATTTTTACCTTCAGAAAATATGTACTTTTGCCGAGTTAACTTCTACAAGTTTGTAGATATTTGGATAGATGTAGACTTGTTGATAAGGTGCTACATAACCATTAATTAGTCTTGACAACAGACTGTTTTCTCACCTTCAAACACTTCTGGTGCCATCCAAGCAGCACTGCCCTTGTTATTGGTCATATGTGTCTGCATGTCACATGCAGTACCAAAGTCACAGATCTTAAGTACTGTACCACCGGCAATCAACAACAAGCTGAAATACAACGTGCGGACTGATCAAACTACTGAAATAGGTTTGACTCATAAAACTTCTAAAAGACGACATGATGTTTAATAACAGAATATGGTTAATAGGACTTTATATTATGTACAATCAAAAAATGTTCTTTACTATAGAGTCTAACTCAGTCATCAGCTATGACAAACACCACATGTATTACACTTCAAACGGATTCCTAACAATCTAGGTACAAGAGCAGGAGACAGACTGACAGGTAAACATACTTGGGTGGTTTCAGGTCTCGGTGAATAAGGGCTTTAGGCTTCATGCCATGTAGATATTCGACCCCTTTCGCACACTGCAGGCACCAACTCATGGCATGGCCAGCATTGTATTCTGGAAGGGGTCCGCTCCCATGTAACACTGAAATGACACAAGAAATGACTGTGTACATCAAGTTGGCAGTAGCAAGGCCAAACATAACACTTGCAGTTTCAGAATTTCCCACCAAAAATGGACTAATTGCAACAATGTTTAGCTCATACATTCTCTTCTGAATAACAGCTCATCTTCCAACCGACTTTGTTCATTTTTTGTAAACTAATATGCTCCAGAACACTCTAAACAAAATGGCTCCACCAGAACCTTATATGACCAACAGCATTGTGTTAGTACAAGGGTCACAATTCTTCCAATACCTGTTTAATTATGTTAATTATGTTAATTACCAAAACAGCACATAAAAATAATGCCCACCATTTGAAGTGATGCAATTGGTTTTTTACACTTCGTTATTTTAATGTTCGAAATTTCCATTTTGCTAGCCAAGTTTGCAGCCAAAATAGTATTGGCAACTGAACAAAGCAAACCTTTACAAAGTAACAGAATACAGAACAAGAATTTGTAGTTTTTGTGGCAAACTGACCGTGTCTGTGGAATTCGCGGCAATATCCAAGTAAAACTTTGAACATTAACACTTTCTAAGATAGCAAACATTGGCCAAGTGATCAAAAATAACCACACATATTTTTGTGTACTAATATGTTTCTGTCAACATCAGGTATGATTTCAAAGATACACAGGTCATTTTAAAATCTTTGAAGAGCTGAGACCTTTGGTAATGAGTTATGTAGTAACTTACAGCAAAAATCTATAATATTGGGGCTATCAAACTCCACAAACAAAGCAAGATTACAGTTCAATGTTGATTTATCAGTCTTGCAAATTCTTGCAAAAAACACATTTGTAACTTTTCTTGAATTGAAACTTCTTTCAATACCACTAAAACAAATATTTTAAAAACCAATATAAGGGTGCATCCTCAGGGCATTTAAGAATGTTCTGACAAAATTTATTATCTAATAAACCTCACCTCTGAGAGGCAATGAGCTACACATGTTTAGCTTAAGATGTAAAAGAATAACTCACCATTATAGAGGGAGCCACCTTCGGCATACTCCATCACAAGACATACCTTTATAAGGACAGAAAAAGATGCGTGTTTGTGACTAAAAAGCTTATCATTTGAACCAAAGGGTATTTGTGCACTAAGACATGCTGTGTCACTAATTAGTCGCATACTACAAAGAATGTTGAGAAAACAAAAGTAATACGAGAAATCTAAAATCAATTTTTTGGATATTTGTCATTTCTCTACATTTCTATGTCATGGGTAAATGAAATCTTAATACAGTGCTGCCATTTTATTGTTCCGTTTTATTGCTCATTAAAACAGCATTCCGTTAAAGAAATGAACTTTTGATATTATAGGTCATGTATTGCTATAAATCCAATCTCAATTTGTTTCTTAGTCCAATGAAAAGAGATGTCTGGGCTTGGAATGAAGTGACAGCTATTGCTCAAGACTATGCTCAGCTTATGAGATGACCCACAATGACAGGAATGAAGTGACAGTCAGTCATTGCTCAAGACTATGCTCATCTTATGAGATGACCCACAGTGACAGGAATGAAGTGACAGTCAGTCAGTGCTCCAGACTAGGCTCAGCTTATAAGATGACCCACAGTGACAGGAATGAAGTGACAGTCAGTCATTGCTTGAGACTACGCTCAGCTTATGAGATGACCAGTGACAGGAATGAAGTGACAGTCAATCATTGCTTGAGACTACGCTCAGCTTATGAGATGACCCACACTGACAAGAATGAAGTGATAGTCAGTTATTGCTCGAGACTATGCTCAACTAATGAGATGACCCACAGTGACAGGAATGAAGTGACAGTCAATCATTGCTCGAGACTATGCTGAGTTTATGAGATGACCCACAGTGACAAGAAACGTTGTTGAGCCTGGAGTTCTGTCCAAGCCCATAAAATCGCCTTTATTTTGAGTAAAGAACAAGTTCAGACTAATTTCCCAACTGTATGTGGTCTAAATCAAAGTCAGTTTTTAGGAAGGCAGACTTATACCCATTTTAAACACAATGCTTTTGTTTAATTCTGGACCATTGATAAAGCCCATGTAAGTGAAATGTAGATATAAAAGTTGCCGAAAAGTGAATAGGTCCTTACCGGATGTTTGGTGCTTGCGCCGTACAACTTGACGATGTTAGGGTGATTCACACGTGACAGCTGGTTGCGCTCTACCAGGAATGCTTTCTTCTCAGCCTCAGTTTCAATCAGTTTCACCGCAACATCTTTTCCCCTCCACGTAGCCCGACTCACAACGCCAAATGCACCTCGCCCTACGACCTGGAGTTGAGCATTTCATTATTTTGTTAATATGGAGCAAGGATATATAGATAGAATCACAAAAACCTATAGTTACTTGTTAAGAATTAAGATGTACCATTTCTCTAATTTCTAAAAACATAGTATTAAACAAAAAAGATGAGAACAAGAATGTCAAAAATAACATACATAGAGTTCGATTTTGAGTACAAACAAGATTAGACACCAGGCCCTTATATGTACAATACCACAACAGTCCGGGACATGCATATTGATATCCATATACGGAACTCCGTGTGGTGTTCATCATTTCACATGGCAACATTTCCATAGGTGGCGCTAATAGTTTCCAAAATTCATGATGCATCAACCAGGAAGTTCCCTTCAACAAACTGTGAAAAAAAAACTAGTGGGAGTCAATGCAATAACGAGAAGTGACCCCAAAGACATGAATTCCACAGTGAGGAAATCACTACGCGCAAACATTAATAGTAATGATGACAGACTGTGACAAAATCATGAGATGACTGAACTGCAAATGTCAGAAGTGATTTTGACTTTCGTTTTGTTTCGCTTCGTACCTCTTTAAAACATAGTTCATTAAACACTATTTCCTCCACAAATCCTTGATTGACGTCCATGGTCGCAAAAGATAACGCTCTATCGTTTGGAACGAATTGCGTCCATTTCTGCGGACTACAAAAATATAAATGTGGATTACATTTCAGCAGCAATGTATCCTCAGTTGAATGGCAAATATGGAACAAAAGTAGGTCATTCTATGTACTCTCAATTCTAAATACTTATAAGGTATATTATTTAAATAAGAAGCATAAGTGCAAATTTTTTCACAAAAAATAGACTTTTTATTGTTTTTATAATATAAAAATAATCAAATAGTAAATTTTGTTGAAATATGTTGTAATTACATTTAGTACATGTATTGGATACAAGAGCTCATTATCTATTTCCGCTCAATGTCGACCATGTTCAAGAAACGGACGAAAAAATTTGCTCAAAGAAGCAAATTGACGTCGGAGTCCGATGACGATGATCGAGAAAAAACGGATGCAAGTATAATAGAAACTGCAGAAAATGATTCCAAAGAATCTGTAGATGTTATACCTGAAAAGAAAGACAAAAAGAAAAAACCCAAATCTGCAGCCAATGTTCCCGCCGCAAGCTTGTTGAGCTTTGATCACGACGAAGCCGAAGGTACGTCGATGTTGTTGTGGTTATTATGTCATCAGGTTATGTTAAAGCTAACTGCAATATTTTTATTTGTTAATGTTGGTTAGGTCTTTGCAACTCAATGTAAGGAACGGTTTCATAATTAAATCGACTGTAAACACTAAACAGCAGAAGAAGTTCTTGAAAGAATTCTTGATCGAGTGAATTCTCCTGATAGGCTGATTGGGATAAATGTGGTTATTCCCAGAAAAAATTGAGGTAATTGTTTACAATATGACGACATTGACCTACACACATGATTTTGGTATCGTTCGATTCCTCGCAACGATATCTTTCCAAAAATATATGAATGAATCCCCTACTGCGTTTCTTCCGTATTTTATCGTTGAATTTCGGTTCGCACTATTTCCCGGTTGACACCGCCAATTGTTAGCTCAACTCAAGATTACAGCGACACCTGTTGTTAATGAATGAAGCAGCGTCATCAATTCTGAATGGTATTTGCCCGCGTGAGATTCCCACTAAAGTTTTCCTGACATAATATGGAGGAACAATTGTAGCAGCATTTCACCTTTTCCAATTTTTTTATAATTGTGACCATTTAACCATTTTTCCACGAAATTGTCTGAAGTGATACCCGTTTCACCAATTTGGACCTCAAAAACAACCTTCGCTTTTTTCGCGGATTCTTGGTAGCAGATGCATACCAGGGTCACCATAGGATCGAATTCGAACCCTTGTGATCGTAACTTGAGCAGGGGATGACGGGTCTCGATCAATTTGACCTCATCAAAAGTAACGATTTTCAAAAGTCGGTAGATTAGATGAGGTTTTGACCGCCAGGTGACTCCTTCCATTCAACAACCGGGAAATAGTTCGAGCAGTAATTTCCCGATAAAATACTAAGGGAACGGGGTAGTAAAAAATTCTGTGTATTTTTGGAAAGATAACGTTGCAAGGAATCGAACAATACCAAAATCATATGCGTAAGTCAATGTCGTCATATTGTAAACAATTACCAAAACTGCTTTTGTCAGTGGTGAATTTAAGTTAAAAAGGACATTTAGTAACTGTTGAGATTACCTGACCCAGGAATCGATCCAGCAACTCTTGATGAAACTGGCGAGTGTGCTAACCATTCAACTAATAGGCAATTGCCCGTTAGGGAATGCCTGACATAAAATTGACACACATCTTTCCCTGGCTGTTTCTTGATTATATACAACATACAGCTACAGGTACGTCCACCATTCTTAAGCTCAATGGTTTCGGTTACTCTTCTTTTTTGCATGTCTCTGTATTATATCTTGTTGGGTTTATACTCAACCCCAAGGCTTGTGATTGTTGAATTGAAACTTGAAAATGGTGGACGTTGAAACATATAGCGATTGAAGCACCTTGTTTTTATTCAAACTTTAACAAATACTTGTCACCCCAAGACCATTTCATGGTAGTAAGTATTTGTAAACCCATTAGACCAGGAATAATTGTAATATGCAATTGTCATCTAGAGTCTGAAGAAGTGTTTCGTGTGAAGAAATCTAGCCACAGTCGTAAGATTGCTAAGCAACTGAAAAAGGAGTCGAAAAAAGAGAGGGAAGAACGTTTGAAAAAAGAGCAGGAAGAAAAATCTAAGGTATTGTGCTTATTTGTTTTTTTAATTAATATAAAAATGTTTCAGATATGCTCAGCTGTAACAACAATTATCGTAAATTATAGGAAAGTGGTGACTCAAAGCAAATATTAAAAGATTGAGTTCTTTTGGAGTACAATGACCTCTGTCAACAGAAATCATTTGTTCCTGGATTAGGAAATTGCTTGGGGATAATTCTAGCGAGTTAAGGTATACATTGATCACCCATTTCATGTGTAACTACCTTCAAATTAAATGCATTCATCTAACAGTGTGATAGCCAGCCCATGAATCAGGAGAAAAATTCTCATGTGCCTACAATAAATGTTCTGTTGTAGGCTAAAGGTGAATCTGACACTAATGGGAAAGGTCAAACTTTCAATGGGGATGACTTGGATTCAGAGTCTGGATCGTCAGATGAAGACAAAAAAACATCGCACCCATTCAAGGACGTGCTTGCGAGTAAGCTTTGTTTATGTTTACCTTTTAATTTAATAAGTTATGAGTATGTTTTTCATTACTTGCTTGGCAAGTGTCCTGTAGGTCTGATGCTCAATACTTTAAACAAAACCTTTAATTAAATAAATGTTTTTAAAACATGCAGTGATTTTGGCTTGAACTTGGTTTTGCACGATGCATAGCGGGAGATTAAGGCTGTAAACAGCTGGCCAAAGGAATTTTAAAGTGGTTGGAAGAATTCAATAACAACGTTAACTTAAGTGAACTGCTGAAATCAAATGAGGGTGCATCACCCTGTTTAAACAGCCTGTGAAGAGCCCTGGTTTATAGTGTATTTCTTTGCAAGTTTTAGTTGCCTGCATTACAGGGGGTGAGATACCGGACGCCAATTTGATACATCTGGCGCGGAAGAAGCGTCAAATGGCGAGAGAGGCGGGCGACTTTCTGCCTTTGGACGATACAGTTAGATGTGAGAACACCAAATCCAGGCTGATAAGGTATGATTGGCGAGAGTGTGGCAGTTTTACTATGTACAACAATGACATACAAATAATTCTCGCCTTCCGCATTGATCGCTCTCCCATGCCATGAGGTATAAAATAGCGGCACACCTCCAGATATGGCAGGCAGGTCAGCAGCCTCGCCTTCAATCCTATGTTAGCAGCTGTCGTCTGAATACCTTATATTTGATATCATATTTAAGTCATGCCAGGAAAGTATTACTGCTATGCTGTGGGCTACAATGTTGAGTCAAGGAAGTGAGATAAGCTGGATAAATACTCGTGGATGTGGAATCTCATATTTTACCCGTTTCCGACGGTTCTGAAGGGCAAAAGACGGCTAAGCCCATCGAGCGCACAGCGCCACCCTAGTACAATCAATATAAAATCTTACCTCATGGCAGAGAGGGAGTGCAGAATACGGGAATTTACAAGTTATCAGTGAGGAGAATGAGTTGGGGCAGAAGGCTATTTGATGGTACTGTATCAAAATAGTTCTGTTATTTCTTAAGTAAAGTTGGTGGTGCATTTCTGTGTAGAAGTTTATTCTTTGCACGTGGCATTCTGAAGTGGTCAATTTTAGATTTCACTAGCAGTCTATTTATGGTCATAGTATTAACTAAAACACTTTCATGAAAAGAAAAACTCTGTTATATGGTACTGTGTTGTGCCTGTGAATTACACTGTGGTTCATTAGTACTGTTCTGTCCACTTACAGGGAGGATGATAATGACATCAGTGATGATGAAGAACAGAGGATGAACTTCGCCGTAAACATAGCTGCCAGCGACCGTCAAAAAATTCACGATAATTTCATGGCAGCGGAGCATGGTCGGTTAGCTTAATTTATTTGACATTCATTACATCCTCACATTTTAGCCTCCTTTACGCCATTCTCTTAAGACCTATTTCAGGTTAAACATAAGTCCTTGTTATGGAGGACTTGCTGCTCTGACAACTTACTGTACTGTCACGCTTCAATATTGATGAAGATTTGTGTTTTTTTTTCTGGAAGTTATAGCTTTGGATTAAAATTAAAAATGTCTTGGGTATCATTAAAAAATAAATATTCCTAAAATTGAATAACTACTTACATTGACTTTTGTTGATATTCAACCCAATGACTTCTATGTTTAGTGAGTAGAGTTAGCTTCTGGACATATATTATAAGAATGCAGGTATAAAATGCCAAACTGTGAATCAGTTTCAAAATTTTTTTACCGAACTTGATTCTCAATTTTTCACGCGACTGGTTTTAATCTTGAGGTCTTGTTGGTCTGCCTTATTCATATTGTGTTCACACGAACTGCTGAGACCCATTCCAACAAAACTGACTTCATAAGTTTTTGATATAAGTGGTATCATAATTTTGTCTTAATATTACCATATGTGGAAGTTTCAAAGTTTGGAAGTTACGACAAATCTTGGACTTAAGAAAAAAATGAACTGAAGTCAGTTTTTTGGAACGGACCCCACGCTGTTTCATAATTTGGTCTTTTTGGCTTTAAATTTTAAGCCAGGTACAGTAGTTTGCCAGGCAGTCACTAGGTGGCATGCTCTGGAGTTAAGCTATTGGTGTAGTAATAAGAGGTAGGAATTTTTGAATGAGTTGGCTTCGGGCCATGTTTCTGTTTCAGGGTAAAGAATTCTTCAACTAAAGTTCATTTAAATTTTCTTGTTTTTACAGTAACATTGTTCAAGTGTGCAGTGTCAGTTATTAAAGCAGTATGTCAATAAGCCAGCTGACGTGTGCGTTCTTCTCCGTCGCAGTGACTATCACACGGATCTTTATGTGTTATTCATGTTTCAGGATCGGATAGCGACGGCAGTGACCACGAGCATGAATGGGAGGAACAACAAATTAGAAAAGGTGTCGGAATACCTCAGGTTGTAATTAAGAACTGCATTCAGAGGAGTCTTTAATCATACCTAAACCTAGAATTTTTTCTTTTCTAACACATGATAACATGAATTTGGTGTTATTCTGCAGCGTTGAAATGAATAAAGTTAGTATGTACATAAAAATGCATTTGTACTTGACATTAGTTTTTTGTTGGAAATACCTTTTTAGTGTAAAAATGCGTCATAGCTTCTTTTGTTGTCTTATACTTTTTCAAACTGGAATTGAACGGTTTTTATGCTTAACAAGTTTTATATCCAGCCTCTAGTGTACAATTCTATATCCAGCCTCTAGCGTACAATTCTATATCCAGCCCGGCTCTAGTGTACAATTCTGTATCCAGCCTCTAGCGTACAATTCTGTATCCAGCCTCTAGCGTACAATTCTGTATCCAGTCTCTAGCGTACAATTCTATATCCAGCCTGTAGTGTACAATTCTATATCCAGCCTCTAGTGTACAATTCTATATCCAGCCTTTAGTGAACAATTCTATATCCAGCCTCTAGCGTACAATTCTGTATCCAGCCTCTAGTGTACAATTCTGTATGCAGCCTCTAGCGTACAATTCTATATCCAGCCTCTAGTGTACAATTCTATATCCAGCCTCCAGTGTACAATTCTATTCATTGTCTTGTTTGATGTTCTTCATGTTTAATTTAGTGCTTCAATAATGTCTTGTACTTGTGCTAATTTACTAGATTTCAACAAAATAGTCCATTGTTCAAGATTTTACTATTTTCAGTTCCAGTTATACACTTTGTTGTCTTGTCTTCAATTGCACTTCCTATTAAGTAAACCTTATGTGCAGTTTCTCATAAGCTTGTCTGGTTCTTTTTCCAGGTTCAAGCCCACAGTGGTTACACGGCTTACCAACAGGAGTCGTCAGCTGCAGGCTTTGTTGGAGGACATCAGTATGGAATGGCCTCTAGTGGTGTAAATCATGACTACAGTTCTCAGCAGACTGTGAAATCACTCACACAAGATCTGGAAAATCTCACTGTTGATTCTGTAAAGAAGCATCTGCGAGATAGGTTCGTTCTAAGCTATGAAGCAGAATAATTTTTGTTTTTGAAAATTAGACGCCCACAGTCCATTGCATAAAATTGTCTGACATGGGCTCAATTGAATTCCCTTAGTTTTCACTGCATTTGTGTACTTTGTACAAGCATTGATTGTCATTTTTACAAGTGTTCTATCTTCATTGCTATTTCAAGATAAGCTTTGATACATACATTAAATTTTTAATGTTATTGAAAATAAGAACTCTTTCATGCAACCAAATGCCCCTAATTTAAGGACTTGGTATCCATTTATTTTCAGACATATTATTAGAAAATGTCACTAGTAATAAATCTCCCTATACAGATAACATTACTGAGTAAACTAGCAATAGAAATGCACTTAAAATTTAGGGAACATAGTTGAGTCCCCTATTGGGACTGTTTCCGGCAACCAGACACTGGTGTCGTGAACTTTCTGGATATGGGTCAACCAATTTCACCTGACACTAATTTAAAGTTGACTTGTTGCATTCTGTGAAATTTGAAATTTCAGTCCTATTACTATAGGCCAATTCAAGTTGAGATTTGTGTACATTCTCATTGTCTTTGGCACAGAAAATGTATTTTAGCATCTGTTTATTTACCTGAATGTTGTTGGTGCTTGGATTTGTCGTTTTCTGTTAAGCGCTTTTTTGTAAGATTGGCGATACTAATTTGCTGGGACATGTGCTTTATGTATGTAAGCGCATGCACTTACTCACATAAATTATATTCATCTATTTTTATGTGCTGTTGCCCTTTGGTTCTTTGGATAACTCTTTTCCCTTCTTGTTTGTTTCAAAGTTACATTCTCTAGCTCATATTGTCAGAACAGTTTGTGTCCAATAGGAGGAATTGTTAGTGTAGTATCCTGATTGCCTTGATGGTATTATTAAAGCTATGATCTATTTTTTGTCTAGGTTGTCTGACATGGAGCAGGTGCATGGGTCTCATGTTAATGAGCGAGACTCTTTGGAGCGCCGGATGACGGAGACGGAATCTAGCATAGATAAACTTGCAAATTCTAAGGGGGGCTTAGAAGAACAATATAAGTTCTTCCAACAAATGAGGGGGTATGTCAGGGACTTGGTTGAATGTCTTAATGAAAAGGTGGGTGTCGTTTGTATTTGGGTTTGTCTTGGGGGGTGGAGGCAGGGGCCATGCTTAGAAGCTGGGGTCATTTTCATTGTGCAGGGGCTGTGCTTATTTTTTGGTGGAAATAGTGTTGCATGGAAAAATACGTTATTTTGGATTCAGTGCATTGTTTTTTGTGATAAAAATGAAGCATCGTGTTCCGACTTAATCTACCTAAATTTTATGGTTTTCAGAATGTTGTAGATATGTTTAATACTACACTATCTACATTATGTGGCAACACTGTTTTCACTTCACTACAGTTTCATTTTTGTAATTTCTATTTGAGCTTCATGTTAAAGTTTAATTCACCGGACTTCTTGTTTTGAATTTTTATCTATTTCTGTTGACCCTCCATTTAGAATGCTCAGAAATTGTTTGCATCGCTGCTTGTAATGATATCTGCTCAGGGGCCATGCTGGGTCGCTAAAGGGGTTGTGTTGGAAAAGGGTATTTGGATCTCTTCCCAGATAATGGGTGTTGGCGAATTGTATTTTTACGTTTTTTATGATAATAGAAAATTCATTATGAAGTCCAATCATTTCTTTCAAGAGCACGTCCTCTTGAAAGTTTTATGTTTCTTTTGGGGAAGTGAAACTGACATAAATTTGGGACAAATCCTATGACTGTGGAGTCGCCGTGTGGCAATTTTGTTTTTCTTTGCATTTGCCTTGATGTCAACTAAGTTCACTGAAAATAAATAGCGTAGGTGACAGCACCTACCCTGTTTCAGACAGATTTGACCTACATTGCACCCACTAGTGTCCTTTTATAGATTTTACGTCTGTTCTTCGTAGTCTGCCTCCTTTTGCCACAAAGTGCTTGAAGAATCATGACCAAGGGTGACAGGTGTGCTCCTATAGAAGAGAGCACTGCTGACTTGCTTCATACCCCCTCAGAGCCTATTTTAAGTTGTCTAGCATTTCTTTTGTTTTATTGTGTAAATGTTCATTTCTTGTATCTGAGTTATGAGTGATGCACATGGGTGCATATCAAACATGGGTGCATATCAAGGCTTTGCATTTATGGTATTGTGATATTAATGTTAAGTATTGCTTTGAATTGAGCATTGAATTGAGCCAAATGTGGACTAGTGGAAGTTTTGTTCTCCGTCCTTTGTAAGGTACCCAAGATTGAAGAGTTGGAGCGAGCCATGCTGTTCTGTTTGAAGATGAGGGCTGACAAGTTCGTGAAACGTCGCCAAGATGACATCAAAGATCAGAATACAGACGCCATGAACAGTGAGTCGCCTACTGCAGCTTATAAAACTAAATCATTCAGGTGAATTATAACTTGACTGTTTTCATTCACCATCATTGAAAAAAAGCTTTGTATCACAGACTATTAAATTCTGAAAAATATTTGCGTTCACTTTGTTGTCTTTTCACATTTGCGGTATTGTACGTTCGTTTATCAAATGCAAAACCAAAAAAAATAGTTGTGTTGGGTACTACTTTCTATTGAATGATTCTAATGATAGGTAAACCAGGCACGGTGATGGACCCTGCTAAACAACGGCGAGTGACTGAGCGTGAAGCAAGGAGGTAACTATATTGTATGCTGTATAGATGCAGTGATTAGTCTCAGTAACTCATAGTGTATTGAAACTGGTGCAGTGTTGATGTACCACAGTGTTATGGAAACACCATTTTCTTACCATGAGAGGTCTAAACACAGAAGCCATGAAGTAACATGACAAACTCTAATAAACTGGTCTCTATTTTCCTTGCTGTGATACAGATTGTATGTTGTTTGCTTAAACATGCACAAAATTGTTTGTCTTAGTGTCAGTAGTTCAATTTAAATATGCTGCGGGTATAGTGTGTTGATTCTAGTGGGGCTGTATTACTTATGATCTTGTAAAATAATGGTTGCCTTAAAGCCTTCTAGATGTTGAGGAATGGAGAATTGTCCTATCGCTTGTATCTCAGCCTTGCTCAGGGTTAAAAAATGAATTATAATTCTATTTAATCGTTTTTGTTTGGACTCATTTAGCTCGATGATGTTTCATGTTTAGGTCACTGGCGTAATTTAAAACCATTTCACTGTCATACTTTTATTTATTGAAATACTTTAGATTATGGTAATTCCCCGCTTATTTCACACAAAAATAATAGCCGAATTGGTCATTTTTCTATTTTTCAAATGTTGAGTACCTTTTTGGAAATAATTGGAATTTTAGAAAAAAATATTGTATGCCATCTACACACAACACTCTTGGCTAGTACTATACCAAAATGTTCTCAATCTTCACTTTTGTGGGGAAATTAACAAAATAGAGTTTCATGTGTCGGCCATATTGTGTGTTAAGTAAGTGAAGACTTACAGCCATAGTGGGCATAGTTCTTAAGTAGTTACATAACTGGTTGTCTTGTGTTCAGAGCCAGGCGGAGGAGAGCGCGAGAGCCTCAGGAAATACGAAACCATAACGACGGGATGTCATCAGATGACGAAGAAAACCAGTCAGATATTGTCAAATTTAACACAGAGAAAGGTAGGAATTACATTTTTTAAAGTGTTTTTTGTCTGTGATTACTTTTATTATGTGTCCACATATGCATCTGTGAGTGCCCATCGCTGACACCTCTGTCTGGGCGTATAACTGCCCTCTGTCTGGGCGTATAACTGCTTGCAAGATCTTTATGAAATTTGGCGGGCTACAGATGACATGACTAACTATTGGTTGCATTTTTTATGTTTGTCTCTATCTGCCCAGTTCCTTGGTGGATTTATATGAAATTTCATATTTATGTTTCTATTCGGAACAGATTTGACAAAGTCTGCATCCCATAGGACCCATTTCATTATTATCAAGTCAGCTATTCTAGTCTATTAGCCAAAGCGCATAAAGTTTCCTTATGAAAGTGGCCAGATTTATTTGTATTAAAGCAAGCACGGCTGTTGTCTGATTTCTGACTGTGGTGCCCCCTAGTGGCAATTTTTTTCTCTGCCTCAGTATCTACCAAGTTCCTTGATAGTTCAACATGGTTAATATAGTTCTTTTGAAAGTTAGCACAGCTGGTGCTGACTTTGGAAAGAGTCTGACTACTGCGGCGTTCCCTAGTGGCAATTTAGGTTTTCTTTGCATAAAAAGAACTTTCTATGAAGGAGTCGATAGCACCTGTGTAGTTTTTGGATGGAATTGACTTACTCTGCACCCTTGAGTGACTATTTTTGTCTGTTTGGCGTCTGCCTCTCTATTTGCCAAACTGCTTGAATTATCACTATGAAAGTTGGTGTGATCATATTGAAGAAAGTATCTATTTTAGTTTTCATTGTGTTTGCCTCAGGGTAAATCAAGTTCTTGGTTGGCTCTTAAGGAAATTTGGCATGTATCATGTTGAGGAGAGCATGACTGCAGTTGATTTTCTGACCATTCTGGCTACTGCGGTGCCACATAGTGGCAGTTTTGTTTTTGTGTGCCTGCCACAATACCTACCAAATTGCTTAATGGGTGTTGAAGAGGGAGATGAGTTTCTCGACTGTGGTGCTCCTTTGTAGCAATTTGGGTTTTCTTTGCGTCTGTCTCTTTGTCTATCAAGTTCTTTGATGGTTCTTCTTGAAATTTGATATTTGGGCTTCTATTGTGGAAAGCAAGGATGGTGTGCACTCTTGGACTGATATGACTACTGTCAGATTTGCCGCTGCATCTACCATAATATCTAGTGAGCTTTGTTAAATTTGACGTGCGATTTCCAAATGAACAGAGCACATTTGGTGTTGCTTTTCAAATGGTTCTGACTATGGTGGAAATATTTGAAAAATGGACACCTCTTGTATGTTTGCTGTGTGCAATACACACGGTGGCCGCATATCAATGCACACGATGGGCGCATATCAGTGCACATAGTTGGCACATATCAATACACACGGTGGGCGCATATCACCATCCTGCATTGCTCTTGTACTGTACTTAAGATGAAGCAAAATTCTGGTTATCACATGGTATAAGCACCAGTTGTAAGCTCTAATTGTTTGTCTACCCTCGGCTACTTCAACTTTTTTGAATTGTCAAAGGAATGTTGACTAAACCTGTCCAAAACGATATTTGAATCATAAACAAATTTCTTTGATGCAGTAAAGTTATTGCCCTTCCTATTGTGGTCATGCTAACTAATCTGGTCTACTTTGCTGTCTTGTGTTTTAGACCGTATCATGACTGAATCGTCCCACCTGCTCGAAGACGTCATTGACGAGTTCTGTGATATTCGCCTCATCAAGTTTCGCTTTGAGGAATGGAAGTACAACTATGAGGAGACGTACAAGGAGGCGTACATCAGTTTGTGTCTGCCCAAGCTCTTCACACCTCTTATACGATTACAGCTACTTGACTGGAACCCTTTACAGGTTGCTGTACAGTTTTCGTCTCAACTTCTTTGTATTTCTATTACGCGTGTTTTGACTTGTAACCCTGTCATTAAGATCCCCTTAAACTTGCTTAAAATACTCTTTGTCATTAGTTAAGAACATAGAAATAGTCTCATCAGTCCAAAGGTATCACAAAAGTAGGTTCATTTCGTAAATTACATTTATTTGTTTGGATTTTCTGCTTGCAACGATGTAGAGTTTGAAGTTCAATCGTGGCAATCATTTTGTTAAAGCACCACCCAAAATTCAACTTCAGAGTTCTCTGTTAAATTATGATTATTTAGAAAAAACTTGAGTTCGAATAATTTTATACTAAATTGGTTGGTGTTAAAATTTGTTTTGAGAAATTTTTACATAATTTAATGAAGTGGTAAATATTTTTATAGCTACCATATAACTACCTGTCAAAAATAACAGGATTTAGGCCACTAGCTGTTTTTTACCGGGTCTCAACTTGTTCTCTAATCAGATTTGAAGTGTTATCTGGACTTGAGAAGAACGGAAAATTCGATGTTGCTTAATACATTGTCTATCCAGGTCAGGGAAACTTGGCTGGGTTTGAAGGGACACTATTGGTGTTACGGCCGAAAAGTGCATTTTTGGGGTTATTCTTTGATGGGCTTCTTGAAGTTATAAACTTTGACCAGAGCTATATAACAACTAAATCCATTGTGTTTTTACGATTTTTATTACAAATTGCTGTTATCTGCCAGACATTCGCTGAAATCAAGTCTGGTGTCTGCCATTTAAATACGCTTAAAATCTTCTTTTTAACAAATGATATTTGTCCTAGAGGCAGAGTATTCGTCTGCTAATGCGGGAGTTGTGGATTCAAATCTGCACTACTGCTATTTTCTGTAAAAATATTTTTCTCGCTGAGATGGTCCGTTTGATACACCTTTCAATTTTTGTTTAAAGATAAAATAGAAGTAGTTGTTAAGCAGGCCATTTTGGTGTCTTAACAGTATTCAGTACTAAGCTGTGCTCCTTGTGGCCCTCAAAGGCTGACACTCAAATCATGCAATGCTTATTCTAAAGTGTATTAGTAATCTTGACTGTCACAACTGTTGCGCAGATGTCACAGTTGTTGGATATCCAGTTGATTGTGATTCTCTGTTGAATTAGTCATGAAGCATCAACGTAGCGCTTCAGGTTTGGCCAAATATGTGTAAANTCTGTTAACACCAGTTTAGTGTTGCATAAATTTTCAATTCAATAGGACTGCAGACAAACTATTGGCTCAAATCAAGTTGCCCATGACTTGATTAATGGCTTAGTGAACATATTGCACTCTGTTCACTGGCAATATGGGCTTTTTTGTATTGGGATAAGTTAGGATATTAGCCAATTGCATTTTATTGAGTTTTGATTTCTTTGGAGATGTGTTCGGCTGAAGTAACCTACCTGTCAACATTAACAGGTCAAAAAATACCACCCATTTTTAATGCATCACTTCTTACAGGAACCACCACCCATAATTTGAGTTTTTTTCTGAAGACCACCACCCATGAATTTTTATTTCTACTGCCGTCCCCCCCCCTCCCACACGGATTTTACTGGAACAGCCCTAAATCCATTGTGTTTTTACGATTTTTATTACAAATCGCTGTTATCTGCCAGACATTCACTGAAATCAAGGCTGGTGTCTGCCATTTAAATACACTTAAAATATTCTTTTTAACGCATGAGATTTGGCCTAGAGGCAGAGCATTCGTCTGCTAATGCGGGAGTTCTGGATTCAAATCTGCACTACTGCTATTTTCTGTAAAAATATTTTTCTCGCTGAGATGGTCCGTTTGATACACCTTTCAATTTTTGTTTAAAGTTAAAATAGAAGTAGTTGTTAAGCAGGCCATTTTGGTGTCTTAGCAGTATTCAGTACTAAGCTGTGCTCCTTGTGACCCTCAAAGGCTGGCACTCAAATCATGCAATGCTTATTCTAAAGTGTATTAGTAATCTTGAATGTCACAACTGTTGTGCAGATGTCACAGTTGTTGGATATCCAGTGGATTGTGATTCTCAGTTGAATGAGTCATGAAGCGTCAACGTAGCGCTTCAGGTCTGACCAAATATGTGTAAATAAGCTAGTGAATACACTAACTCTGTAATAGCAAATTTATCATATTGTCAATAATTTATTGCAGACGTATAAAAAACTGGAATCCATGCGATGGTATGAGGCGTTACTGTTTTATGGGTGTAAGCCAGACCAGGAGATGAGTGCTGATGATGATGATATCCGACTCATGCCCAATATTATTGAAAAGGTCTTGTTACCAAAACTTACAGGTGAGTAAGAATTTCCGATGAACTGCTAAGAATTATCCCAAATCAAAGGCTATTTATTTCCAAAGCACTAGGTACACAGCTGAAGCATTGCGGGTTCAATTACATGTCTTTGGAAGGTGTTCTTGTCAAACTCTGTGTTGTTTCTTCCCTTTTGTTCATGAAAACATCCCTTGAAACTGATACTACTCTCATTGAGGAAGTATAGTAAGTATTGTGCTGACAAAACACGGGGTATAAGCAATTCCATTGATCAATTTGCGACCTCAGATTTTGTTTGGCAACGTGGTAAAAATACCGAGTCGCCATGCCACTTCCGAGCATGCACTCAAAATAGCACTGGAAGTAAACAGACAGAAGTCTGAATCGTTGATCAAAAATTTGAAGGGCCTAGCTGTGTTCATGTGGCCCAGGAGGTGGACCTACACACAGGGCGTTGGGTCCAAAGGGGGAAAAATTGGTGATTAATGAGCATGCAAGATTCTCCTCATCTTCAATTCAAGCACAAGGGTTTAGTACATGTCTTGTGTCACACTAAACGCAACATCTTTCTAATCATTTCCTGTCTGTTTGGCCCAGTTTACCTACCTACAACGATTGTTTTCTGAGGAAGACACTGGTTTGATTCCCCAATGACACCAGTTCTGTCTGTTTCAGCTCTCATCGACACCGTGTACGATCCAATGTCCTCACGACAGACACAGAACCTTGTTGAGCTAGTGGAACAGTTGTTTGATGATTATCCAACCATCCACGCGACTAACAAGGCCACTCAGGTCTGTGTTGATGATAGAAATAAAAGAGGAGTAGTAACATTTATTGTTGATAAGTATGTCATCTTGCTATATTTTGTTGCATACTGTCTCGTGAGTGTGGTTACTCTTCACCTATTCAGCACACAAGATGGCTGACAAATAGGAATTTATTCTATAAGTTTTCATAAATATACATCAAGAACTTTTTCTCTACTTTTAGCATTGTTTGTTTGGTGCAGATGTCATACAACAACATGGTAAATAGATAAATAACAAATTAGTTGTATTTGAAATAACTTTCGAATTACTGTAAACCATCCTCATCCAGCTTGAGACCCTTTGCAGTATTTTCTATGGTTTTGTCGAAAACTTTTTTCGTGGAGGACAGTAAAAGATGTAAGAAGTATGGTGAAATTTTTGCTATTTTTTATTTAATAGAATGTCATTTATCTTAATTGTGAACATACCATTTTCCCTAGAATTTCACTATGATAAGTGTGTTGTTGAGGGTATTCTTTTTCGACAGGCTCTGGTAAAAGCTGTGGTGAAGAGGATACACAAGTGCCTGGATAATGATGTGTTTATGCCTCTCTATCCAAAACCGTAAGTCTAGAAACCACTTGCCTGTAACTATTAGGGTTGTTGTCATTGTCTGGCAGATAACGACGAGAACTGGCGTTTTTTTATTAAAATCACAAAACAACAAATTTTGTTGTTTTATACTCTTGTCCAAGTTAATAACTTCAAAAAGTCCCATTCAGCAACAATCACAAAATTGCGTTTTTCGGCCACAAAAACGATACTGTCCCTTTCATGTTTGCATCCACGGATTTTCAAGTCTTTGAATCTGTCAATTTAATTGCCTTTGTTGTTAGTAGAAACAGACATAATGTGCCTGTGTTTCTTGAGTTCTAAATTCAAATCACTGCCCCTGGGAGCCTGTAGCAATCCCAAGCCTCACATCTGCGTTGCTGTGCGCTATTAGTCTGTCTGGGACATAAGTAAGCTAAAAATTCTTCAGTTTGGGACTGGTATAATTTCTGAAATTGCAATTTATCCTAGTTTCCATAAAGGCTTATTATATGAGGTGATACCCATAAGTTCTCCATTGGTAATTTGCCCCCTTCGAAATAGCCCCCTACACGTATGAAATGGTCCTGGTGTTTCTTCCACGAGTCCATGCATTTCTGATACTCTTCGCACGTCTCCCTTGGTAGCTGATTGCTGGTGAATCTCCTGTGTTGACTTGAAATGGTACATTTAGTTTGGGGAATAGAAATCAGTTTCAGGGGGCTACATCTGGTGAGTAAGCCGGTGTGGAATGACCTAAGTGTTTCTAGAATCCAAGAATTCTTGAACACCATGCGATGTGTGAGTGGGCGCATTGTCTTGATGAGAGGACCAGTCATTGTTTTCCTTCAGAATCTGTTCTGGTCGTTTGTAGTGAAAGGTCTCCCTAAGTAGTTTTAAAACTGCACAGTAAAACTCTACATTAACAGTTTGTCCCTGAAGAACGAATTCCTTGTGGACAATGCCTTGCACGTTAAATAAAAACAATCAACATGGACTTCGCGTTGCTTTGAACTTGGCGTGCTTTCTGCGGTCTCGGTGAACGAGGTGACTTCTGTAGTGAAATCTGTTGCTTAACTTCGTGGTCATGGCTGTATATCACCAGTAATAATCTTAAAAACAACGTCACCTCTGACTCAGTTTTTTTTTGAGATCCCAGCAAATCACAGTTTGGCGGACCTTCTCATTGTCGCTAAGCAATCGCGAAATGAATTTTGGAAGAAGCATATGTCGTGTTCAGTTGGTCAGACAAAATGCGCCTGAACATTCCCGGAAGACATACCTAAAATGTTGTAATCGTCATGGTTATTCTTCTGTGGTCTTTTTCAACATTCTGTGGTCTTTTGCTTGTCTAAGGTCTCTCACATCACTCATTTTCAATTGAAGTTCGTCTTTCCTTGAAATGTTGAAATCACCCAAACACCCTGTTTTGGTACATTGCATGATTCCCAAAAGCTTCTTAGAGGAGGGGATATGTTGCAATTCCAGTCTTGCTGATGTTGAAACAATATCTCATGTACATTCTTTGTGCCTGCAAATAAGTCACTTCAAAATTGCCAATTACATGGAAGCTTTCTGGCTGAACATCCAAAAGCTCAGCGATGAACGTACGCCACCTGAATTACCACGCACGCACGCACACATGCACCCATGCATGCACCCACGCACGCACGCACACATACACACTCACATAAAGGGTGGCAAGTAGAACTGTCGGGCCACGTTTACTCACTACATCCAAATTACCACAACTGATGGGTACCACGTCATATTTCTTCAAGTATTCATAAATTAAGTGTTAGGTGACATCTATATGATACATACCATGCTAAGAGGCAATTGGGCTTTTCTTACAAGTTAACAAATTTGACAAAATATAATTCCAATTAATTGTTCACCTTATTAGTTCTCAAGAAGAATTTTTACTGTTGCACAGAGTGCACAATTGTGGTTTAAATGCTATTTCATTGTGGCCTGTTTTAGGATGCTTGAGAACAGGCAAGGTGCTCCTAATATGTTCCTGCAAAGGCAGTTCTGGACATGTACTAAGGTGAGGCATTTACACTTACCTACCTGTTTTATTTTATTGTGAGTAGAAAAACATGCTCTGAAGATTCTGTTTGTTGGATTTAAGATTCTCTTGTCTTGTGTCGTCCAGGCTGCTGGTACATGACTCTGGTGGCGCCCCGACTGAACCCATTGTCATTCATGTATTCCTAATCAGAGAGTCGCTAGGAATTACCCACAATATTTTAAGAAACAATGACTAACAAATAGCTAGAGTGACATGCGACAAAAACAAAGATTTTGGGTTTTTTTTGGCAGTCACAGTGAATATCAGGCGAAGAATTAATGTGTTCTCAACTCCTGGTTTCAGGAATGCTCGGAATATCAGCTATTAGATGTTCCTAAACATTCAGTCACCTATTAAGTTATTTTTAGCCTTTTTTATCTGATTTCGTGTCAGAAAATCCCTGAATTTACCTTTCAGATAAACGTTTTAACAGTACTGAGGTTGCATGCAGCTTGGCAAATGGTAACCAGTGTTGTATTTATGTAGTTGCTAGGTAACATTTTGGCATGGCACAGTGTCATCGATGAGGGCATTCTCCAGGAACTAGCACTAGATGGCCTTCTGAATCGCTACATTATGTTGTCGCTACGCACCGCTGATGTCAACTCACTACTGATCAAGAAATATCAGGCTGTAAGTCACTGATGGTAGTGCTGGTTGTGTACAAGTTACTGTCAACTTTGTTTATTGTTTAATCAGATTCTGCTCACCTGAGACCACGACCACCACTCAACTTTGCTTGAGACTTGACTTGTATTCTGACCAGGCCCGTAGCCAATATTATACGAGGGTGGGTTTGAATTTCTAAAACGCTGGACCTTTTGATGGCGTTTTGCAATAAGTAGCGTCGACCCTCTCTACCTTTTTGGTTAGCGCCCTTCAGAAGCTGACAATGAGCGACCCAATAAGTTTCCAAAGCTTTATTGTCAACAAAATCAATAGTTGAACAAAATCCATCAAAAGATAAAGCTACAATACACTTAACTCAGTGTACATGAAAGTTCCACTCTAAGTACTTTGCTCATCGAAGCGAGGACATACACAGCAGGTTAATACGCTACCAAATTTCATCTTCCTGGGATTTATTTGTTCAAAACGCTGGACAACTCTGTCAATTACTTTTTATCTCTTTGTTGTAATGAACACGCATCTGTGCCAGGGATGACATTCGGTCACCACTCATACTTGCTCGCATGAACGTGTCAAGTCTGCATAATGTGCTAGCAGATCTCTCACATTCACACGATGTCACCGGTAGTGTAGCCAAAATTTTCTGCAGTACATAGACGTTCGGATACAAAGTTTGGTCACAGTCTTTAATAGTCTAGACACATGTCGACGGTCTATTCTGATGGAATTTCCACTTGTGCCTCCATCGGATGAGAGCAGATCTGCTTGATTCGTGTTGATGACTTTTGGCTCAATTTCCCCGAGATGAGATGGAATCAATGCTAGAAGGGAGGATGCTGTAACGGTTGTTCGTGAAAAAAGGGCCCCAAATTCAGATGCAATGTGATCCAGAAACGGTATCACCACTGTTCTCAAACAATACTGTTTGGAGATTGTGCCTGTTTTCCCTTATTTGTGCTTTGTCCTTACTGTTTAAGGCAGTGTCAACACCTTTCTGTGGATTTTCCATCATTCTTACAAATGTATTGGCATCATCTAATGCCTCCATGTGATATCTTCTTGAAATGCTCAGACAGTACTTTTGTTTTATGATGCCACTACCTGAATGGCCTGTTCACTAACTTTGTTGGCTGCCTTGTTATGTCACTTTTTGAAAATAAAGCTCAAGAAATGCAGAGCGCACCATCAATTTTTTGAGCTATACACCAATGAAATGCCAAACTCTTTAAACTAAGCGTGTCTGAATGAGCGATTACACCCCGCCGCATACTCTGTTGGAAAATGTAGCTTGGAGATGGTTTGTCGTGACTTTTGATAAGTTTGTATTTTTGCACGTCACGTAATTTGCTTAAGGCGTTAGAAACCTCTATTGAGTCTGTTGCTCGGACGAACTCTGCGAGGTTGTGCACCATTGACACTGGTTTGCTGTTAACATCAGACTTTTCTTCATTGACTGAAGATTGGTTAGTGGGCATAGGCATACATGTACTTGTTCCGTCCTGTGAGCAGTCACCCGTGTCTATATCGGGGTTTTCTGTAAACAGTACAGCAGTTAAACGTCTGGTTTTGGGAACAGGAGTAATAGTGAAGATACGTAAGCTGAACTAAAGAGTGGAAATGCATACAAATATGCATCATTATGCATGTCAATCTAATGATCCACTAGTACAGTGTAAATTGTAGTCATCACGAGACCACGTGCGTTTGTGGTTAGTCGGTGGCTTTGAAACTGTCAGTCTCTTGAAGCGTCCTGTGGTTGTCTGTAGGCCTAACATCCTGTTATCTACAAGAACTACTAGGCGATGTTCTTGAGGTCTGATGTCACTATGCAAAATGGTTTGAATCAGCAGAGCATTTAGGTTTCGAAATCATTACTAGTTTTGTTATTGTAATAAATAGTGGCTGTAGTAATTTTTGTTGGTGTTCAGCTACGTCCTTATCGTAGCCTATAGCTGGACCTTTTTGGCGGCGGGTGTGGGGGGTTCGATCGAACACCCCCTGGCTACGGGCCTGCTGACCAGTCATGGATGGCTTTGATTACTGTTGTGCTCCCATGTGGCAGTTTTGGTTATGTTTTGCTCGTATTCTGGGAGTTCCTCAGGATTTTCATGGAATTTGGCAAGTAGTTTTGTGTGAAAGACGATAAGGCCTTTCCAATTTTGGTTAGATGTATTCCGCGTCATCAAATGGCAGTTTTTATGATACTAAAAAACTCCCCAAGAAACACACCATTAACGGTGCAGTCTTTGGTGCATTTCAATGTTCTACATTGCTCTTGTTAGACCTTTCTTAGCACTACATGTCATAACTGTGATCTAGCAAATCAGACCTAATAAAAGTAACATCACTGATTTTCATTAAACGTATTTGCAACATGCAGTTTAGTTCAATATATAGGGTTTTCATTTTCTAGTAACTGTAGTGTGATTGGCTTGTACTCTCTTTTTGTGTGTTATAGAGTAACTATAAACACTGTTGTTTGTCATTTTTTAATGAAACATGCTGTTTGTAGGCACTTCAATGTCTCCATACTTCGTAATCTATGGGACCACAGAACTGTTGTTGCAACTGGACCTTCTGTGCATAGAATACCAATAACTTAGACTCAAAGTGCTTTAAATATTCAAGTCTTTAATTAATTTTTGGAGATCTGTTTTAATTAATTTTTGGAGATCTGTTTTCATGCTTCAAATATTTCCTTTTCTGATTAAGTTGTAAATAGTCCTTCCATGCAACAGTGGGTGGTTCATATTAAATATTCCTCCTAATAGGCTTCTTATATCAAACAGGTGACGTCTGTGTTACCGAAGCCATGGTTCAGACGGCTGGAGGGTGACTGTACGCTCAAGAGGCTGGAGTCATTGTGTAGCTGTCTGATGTCTGTTGCCAATTCACTGGACCGTAACTGTACTAGCAATAGGGAGACAGACAAGAAAGAGCTAAGGTGTGCATTGTCGGGGGCCCTACATAAGCTTAATGGGTACCTTGCCTAATCAGTCTCAATGTCTGATGTAACAGCGAGCCCTCTGAAATCAGCTGGGTTATTAAGTGACCATCCAATAGTGTTTTTGTCGAACAAGCATTCTGCGGCACCTGCAGCACGTGATGTGGGTGGATATTTATTACGCTTTGCTTTAACGTTGATCGGATGTATTTATTACTCATTCAAAAAATCCAAGGTGACCAAACGTCCATAGATGAAAAAAGTCCCATTTGTCTTTGCCAGTTGAACCTGTCTTGATATAGTTTAAGACTGAGTCAAGCAGAATGTGCTTCGTGCGTGCACTACACAAAGATGTTCAATGTCAGATGATTGTTATTAATTAGTTTTGATTAACGCCCATAGAAAAGGTACACGTTTCTGTTTTACTCTGTTGAAGGCATGCACTTAGTTTCTCAAATGCCCTGAGCATTAAACTGGACATATTTGATAGTATGCCAATGAAATAGTACTTGATGAAGTTATGTTCATTAGTGTGTTTGCGCGTGCATGTAAGCGTGCATGTGTGTGGGTGTGCATGTGGGCGTGTTTGTGTTTTTGCCTGTGTTGTGGTTTTGTCTTTTGACACTGCATAGCTGTGTTACGATTTTCAGGACAAATGCAAAAGTATTACATCTAGATTTCTCTTCTTTTTTGTAGAGATAAAATCAAACAGATAGCAGAGATCCTTGTAAACATGAACGCCATGAATCATGCGATGACTCTGGCCAATATGTTTAGTTTGAAGATATGAGGACCTGCATAGCACATTAGTCAGGTGACACTGTAGCACTACTGAAGAATAAAGGGTGGTGTTCCTAAAACTTGAGGTATCCACCACCAAAGCCGTGAACTTGGAAGATTTCAGCGGACACCATTAGGACCCTATTCTTCAATCTGTAATGCACTGGTCCCCGCATCTCAAATGATTTACCTATACAGAACTGGCCCGTTGTATTTCTACCCAGATAAGAAAATATTTCTGGGCTTGCGAAGAACTAACAGTCTGTCATTACTTGAGACTGGGTTAATTATGTTGGGTTGTTGGTCTCATCATTTCATGGGTGGGATGCATTATGGCTGAAAGTGACCTGTTTCCATGTGTTAACACTAGATGGAGTTGTTAGTGGGCACTTAACACACCAGCTGTCTGCTACTTCAAGGCAGAACATTTTAGTGTGAATACCTGGGGTGTGTTCACCATAGTGAGATGGTACAAGTTTAAGAAAGATTATGCAGAGTTTCAGCGATGGTTCACCAGCTGTTGTCAGTGAATTTGCCATGGCCAACCAAAACAGCAACAGTATGAAAGAAGTCATTTGGCTTTTTCATGGAACCTTGCAGCAGTTATTTCTAACGTTTTCTTACCATACTGCAATTTTGTTAATTGTCACAATGTTCTCTTGTTAATTTGCTCGGCCTAGAAATTAACTTGTCATATTTGTTTCAATACAGCATTAAAGTTAAGTAGGACCGCAGAAAAAGATACGAATTTGGTGAAGTTTGGAACATCATATATCAGAGTTAGTTTCAGATGCTATGCTTTATACACTATCTCCAAAAACCTTATTAACATTTAATCTTTTAATGTGATCCACTATTGCAAGAGGGACTATCAACAAATAGATTTTTATGTAAAACATCAAAAGCTGCACTGAATAAAAACAAAATGATATTTTAGAAAACTTTAACTGAAATTTAGTCATGTTTTTGATGGTGTTGTTTTGCTATGAATGTACCTTTCTTTTTTGCTAAATTTTACTGAAAAGACTATAACATGACGTAATCAATGGCAGATTGGTACAAAGTCAAAAATTGGATTCTACAGGCTTTCTACTCTATGAAATTACATACTTTTACTAACCCTGGGTTAAATTTTATAATTTTCTTGTTATTTGGCTGAATACACTGACTTGTGAATAAGGTCCTGCGTAACTTTTAAGTTGATGTGTTTCATTAAATCTGTGAAAATTCAAATTAACTAGTGCATAGGAAGCACTTCAGATGCTCTGAGCTTAATAAAACTAGTGCATAGGAAGCACTTCAGATGTTCTGAGCTTAATGAAACTAGTGCATAGGAAGCACTTCAGATGCTCTGAGCTTAATAAAACTAGTGCATAGGAACTACTTCAGATGCTCTGAGCTTAATAAAACTAGTGCATAGGAAGCACTTCAGATGCTCTGAGCTTAATAAAACTAGTGCATAGGAACTACTTCAGATGCTCTGATCTTAATAAAACTAGGTGCGTAAATTATGCAAATGAGCTTGAGGCACCCATGAATACCAGTTAATTCGGTTGTGAACATACAACAGCAACTTGACATCAGTCTAATTTTGATGTATCCGAATTGTTTTTAAGTTTTATGTGCTGTTTTAAGTCAGTGTGTTGACATGGTATAAATATGAGCTATTGGTCTTCTTACATCACGTGACCTATAAGATGGATTTCTGTGATCGACCGGTGGTCTCCGCAGCTCAGAGCGTCTACACAGCTAGCAGGAAATCCTGGATTCGAGCCCCGGTTGGGACAGATGTTTTCACACTTATCTATATGTCACGTTATGTGACCAACATGCGGCGTTTAAGATGTCTCACAATTCTTTTTTATAATTTATGTATGTTTCCATCAAGCTAACGCGTTTCTTTTCCATACCTGGTATTACAATTTTCAAACCTACACTTTACTGGGTAGTCATTTGGATATGTGCTCCAAATTTTGCATCTTCATGTGGCAGTAAAAAATAGGCAGTATTTCACATTGGCAAAACAGAAATTTCAAATTGTCCCTTCAGCTGTGACAAGCTTTTTTCAGAAATAATCATTGGTATTGCCAAATTGCAGTCAGTTGTGTGAAAAATCTGTTTTAGTAGAAATGCTTGCAGTCAGATCACAGTGGCCATTCTGGAGACAGAGACTCTGGAATATGTATTGTTTAAATTGACCTGATAATACAGACATACGATTGGGAACTTGTTGAAGTTACATATCCAATGAAGTTGTGGAGGACATACCAGTGAAAAGTTTTGGCTGATACTGGTTTGTACTGTGTAGTTGGAAGCTTTCACTTCTGGACTCACATAATTGAGAACATCGGTCACTATTTTCATTCAGCTTATTTACAACTCTTGAAATGGTCAGGGTTGGTTCCAGCATGTAGTCATTAAAATGTTCTTCACAATTTCACAACTGTGATCACTCTGATGCAATATTTTCAGAGATAATGATATAATAGTCGTTGGGTGTAAATAATGATAATGATAAAAGTCTCGTTTCTGTGAGTTTATCAATGAATTTAGTAATAAACATCTTTACCAAGTGTAATTTGTGATCTCTCGAGGCAGAATTTTTGCCCTTCAAGTCTTGGCATTGTAGTTGTAACTTGTTGACATGCTCACTGAGCAGTATCCAAGTTGGTAGTTAAAGTAAAACTGGTTGAGTCAAGTGAAAATCCGATTTACTGAATGTTCAAGTTATGTTGTATGTTTATACCTAACTACGTACTTGTTTGAAGTTGTTTTTAACCTTGGTAAAAAGTTGAAACTGGTTAGTTCCTACTGGTGTAAATTGACTTAAAAACAAAAAGGTCTCACGACCTGTGAAACAGGCCCCAGTATACTAAATTCTCTTAGTTGTAATGACTGTGGCGATAAAGTGCTACCAATCTTCCCTGTGTCCATTAACCTTCCTATCAAGGCTGTGTCCACGCCCCAAGGGGACTTTTATAGGGAAGGTTTACAAGACATGCCAATCAGATGGGTTTCTTTTACACAGCCAAGTTCCCTACGAAAAGGTGCTTTTTCTGATGAAATTACCTATGAAAGGGTTTGTTTACAGGCATGAATTCTACTCAAGATTCACTTTTGCATCAGAACTCTAGAAAGGTTTCATGTTAAGTTGAAGTTTGTTGAGTTGACAAGAGATCATTCCAAAAGATTTAATCAGCACAATAAATAAGCTCTTTTGAAGTGTTGAAGCTTCGTAACCGTTGTTTTCGATTCGGGGGGATGTCAGTCATGTGTCATGTTGGAACACTGTTCTGTCTGTAACTAGTGATGGTCGTAACTAGTGATATAGTTTTTAAAGCACTATAGTTTATCATGTGTAAATCACAAACAGGGAGTCAAAATTATAGGGGCAAAAACCATCTTGCCTGTTTGCAAGATTCTGTGCTTCTATGGTTGTTAGTGGTCACACTTGCTTTACTCGGGCAAAATCTGTTCATCCTAAAGTGGGATAATAATCATGCCACCCATGCGTTCTTGTCAGTCTTCGAGATTTTGGATACACTTATCCATTGTAAAGGGGAGTCGGGTGTTACAAGAATGGAAAAGGAAATTCCCTCTGTTCCCCCCGGATCAACACATTTCTGCAGACCTCTTGCCATGTTGCATTCAATATGTGATGCTTGTCTGCAGGTGCTGATAATGCAAGATATGGCGTTGTCATATTTTCAGTACCGAATTAAGGTTTCAATAGGTCCTAAGCTATAAAATCTGGGTACTAACCATTAAAATACACACTAGGGGGTATCATCATTTACCAGCTGCTCCTCCAGTCGTCATGGCAATTGAGGGCCCCTGTTTTGTGTGATCATGGACTAGTATTGCTTTGTCAAAATGTTTGTATTTATGGTAGTTAAGTTTACTGTATGAAATTTGGGCAACCGTGTCACTCACAACCAGTGCTGAAGTGGTAAAATTAGAGGTAAGTAGGCGTCCAAAGTCCACCGTATCACCTTGGGCACGGAACGTAACTTACGGTGTGTAGGTGCTAAGTTCAAATGCCAAAAGGTGGTTAGCTGCACCTACGCCCCACTACAGCACTGCTCACAACCCAAACAGAAGTCTATACAGCCATGTCCATCAATAACAAAATAAACGAGACACCAGAGTTCGGTAAAAACTACAATAGCAGGGGTGGATCCAGGATTTTTATTTAGGGGAGCCCAGGGCAGAGTATTAGCCCGTCAGACGGTGCACCCCCAAACTGCCAAATGGAATCTGGGGCGGGGGGGGGG
>NMRA01000280.1:303008-400028 GCA_002633005.1 Phoronis australis
GGCCTCCTTGGCCCCCTCTAAATCCGCCACTGAATTGTGTTGCATTTTTTACAAAGATCAGGGCCCAGTCTCAAATCTTTACTTGAAATGGAACTTGAAATTATGTTTGTCATTTTTTAATCTTTTGTGCAAACTCGTTATTCTATTATTCTATGCTCGAGTACATAATGACATACATGGATGATTTATAGTCATAGTTTGCAGTTGATAAATCAAACATTAAAAGCTAAAAGTTCGAGTTTAAACTCGAAATTTCGAGTTTTTACTCTAGTTTGTACGATTATAAGGGTCTTTAAGTGCAAACTTGGACTAGAAACTGCATAAACTAGAATTATTTGAGCACAGTCTGGTAACCACTTATATCGAGTTCACACGAAAAGAGCAGAGAAATTGCCAAAAATAATTTATTTCGAGTTCGTTTCGAGTACTAAGATTAGAGACCAGACCCAGGGCAAGTGGAAAATCGTGAAATACAGTATAGAAACTGATGGCTCTATCGTTTCTGTACAGTGTTCTGCGGCAAGCGGCAACTATAAACCTGCCTGGCGTCAAAGAAACCTAGCCACTTGCCACTATAAAATTGTTCTCAACCTGTTCCTTGATTCATGGGCAGTGCACCATAGGGGGCTGGGGGGCTACAGCCCCCACTTTTCTCAGTGCTGCGTTGCCCATGGTCTATAGGCGGCGCACCACAGGAGGGCTGAGGGGCTTTAGCCCCCCCACTTTTTTCAGTGTTGCTTCGCCCACTTGATTAGATGATAGGTGACTTCTGGTCTTGCGAAGACCTGACAGTTCGTTTTTGCTTGAGACCGAGTTTTTGAAGACCATGACATGCTCAGCTCCTGAACAGAATTGAATAAGGAAGCCCCCTATAGTCAACCTTCCAAGGTTCATCAGCAAAGGATTTAAAAAAAACACCAAGATTGAAACATTTTACTTTTATTTGGCAACTTGTCCTGTAAATAGAGATATAACTAAAATAACCAACAGTAAAATATCTAAGAATCTCAATACAAACGTTTGGTGCTAACAATCTATACAAACCTACACACACTGAACATGGTAAAATAATTTGAAATAAGAAACACAGACAAGTTCTTATTATCAAATTATCAAAGCAGAGAAAACAGACACTGTCACCATTCAAACTATGGTTTCTTTTATGACAGATATTGCAATGCTAATGTGAAGAGTAACTCGCAAAAACACAACCATTTTTTTAATTCTCCACAACTCATGGAAGGAAACTGTGATTTTCTACCTTCTTCCACATAAATACCAGAAAAGGGCACAACTTGTAGACTCAGAAGTATATTTTACAACAATGCCAATTAAAACGATTTCTTTGAACGCACACTTGTCTAACAAATAACGTGTTTTTAAACAAGCTGAATGACAATAAAAATGAGTCCATTTTATTCGGTGATATACTAAATCTAGACAACTGTTCCACTGTTAATCAATAAAGTGCTATCGTGAGTTCAGCTCAGGTGTTTCGTGCATCAGACCACCTGCACTCTTTTTATTTTTTAACCCTTATACTTAGCCTCAGACATAACCCAAACCACAAATTTTCCATGGAAAGAATTATATTCGAAACCTGTGAAGCAATAAGGTTTAAAATGATTGTAATTATTTGGATGCTTAAAGTACAGCAGGTTTGACCTGGATAATTTAGACGGCTAAAATGGAGGATTACTGACAGCTAGACCTGCTCTCTCAATCTTGATTTAATGCAGTTCGAGACAGGCGTAAGTGTTGCAAGGGTCTTAATGACAACTTTCAATGGAGCAAGTGAGTGTACATCAAGAAAAACTATGCATCATCACGAGGTTCTTAACCACGTGTATTAGACGTAGAGAAATTGATAGCAAATATTTTTTACCCCTTCTTACAAAATCAAATACCAAATTTTTTTATGTACATTCCAAATATTTGCATAGTGACATTTTACACGTATCAATTGATGACAACTACCACCATTTACTTGACTAAAACAATATGATGTTCCTAACAATACGGTTAAGGAAAATGAGACTTAATATACCAGACAAAAACATGTCAAAATTTTGTATTAAACTAAAAAATAGCATTTTACTGGTTATGGTCTTTTTTGAAAATCGATATGATGATGCAGTAATTTTGAAAGAAGAAAAGTCACCTGATGCCACGTGATGTCCATCAGGTCCTTTTTCTGCCCGAGTCACCAGATGACAGCTGAACTGGGTAGACACACCTGTTTTTCTTCAAACAGGTTTCAAAACCAGTTGATCACAGACCAGAATCTATTATGCTATTTTTGGCCTCACCTTCGTAGCTTTAATGAATTTTCTCTCTCGTCAAAAATACTTCAGCTACCAAGAACAGTCGTCGTGTCATGACATATTGTCACCACATATTTTTACTACAGCAAGACTCACATAAGTGAGAGTCCCATGACTCAGATCTTCGGTTAACTCCGACAAAGTTACTAAGTACGCTTTAGCACTTGTCTAAGGTGGACCTAATTCACGTGGGATATACTGAATTCAAAATTGACTTTCCTGAGCCTGCAAGGGATTCAGAATACCAAACTCATGAATGTCATCTTAAGTCACTTAACTAATAAATGAGCAACCCCAACAGGTAACAGACAGGTCATAAGAAGTAGCCAAGATACGGCTTTTACATTTCCACTGTCAAACACCCACGGATCAAACTTGAAACACTTATCTGTACCCTTCATGACCTTGAACTTTTGTGATGTGCAAAAGTTTGTCCCCGATTTATAGTGGTCACCTGAAAAGGAAAGCGTCGTGTGTGAATAACTACTTTCATCACATAGTAAGGCACCGAGGGGGGCATCAGCAGTAATGTATGCCAAAAACTTATGTGATTGAAGATAGTACACATTCTGGGATGCACAAAATGAATTGTCATGTCAGTTCAAGTTAATTAATTGAAAATGCCCCCAAATTCAAGAGTTAAGTAAAGCATAATTCACATCTTTTTGAGTAGCAATGGGTTCCTCAACAAAATGTATCACAGCCGTGAAATTGCGATTACACAGTATAAAAATGGGCCAAATATTTCCTAGCTTTATGTGACATGGTTAACAGTAGATTGGAAAGAAAGGAAAAAAATCAAATTCTACAGGCCCTCTGGTATCAGAAAATATAAACCTTTACTAAAGTTAAAATCTACAGTTTTATAGAAAATGGCTAAATACAGACTTCTGGATGAGGTCTCACATTACCCTTCTGTAAGCAATACTGATATGAAAGAGGCAATTAGACAGACAAGCAGAGAAAGAGAGAGAGAGCTTCAACAGAGTGCAGTATCAGCTCAATATCAAACATTACGTTATCACACTTGCTTTCATCACAAACTCTTACCCAGCTGTTTTCCTTTATAAGATGCCGTTTTGCATTCCTCATATATGCTGTTGCAAAACTCTTCACAAATTGCAGCTCTTCTGAAAAACAAAATCATCAGTGTGAATTGAATTAGCTTAAAATCCGGCGATGGATTAACCAGAAGAACTAATAGTGAATGCATTATAAATAAGCACAGAAATAATAGTAAGAACACTTGATTATCGCTATACTTCAAAACCACTTGCCGTCAAGATTTGCATTTGTTTCACTATGAAACACATATCAAGTTGGAAAATTTATGTAACAACAGCACTCAGTGGGCACATACTTAGTTTTTCACAAGGTTTCAATAAAACACAATCTAGTAAGTGTCATTTACTAGCACCACACGCCCACTTTTGCAACTAATAAAACCAAGCTTGTTGTGGCATGCAAATGTGCCAGTTGAACGAACTGTTAGTGGCAAAGTGACATGTATAAGAAAATAGAGTGATTGATAACTTTGCTGAGGCAAAAGTGTATTAATATAAAATATGGTAAAAATTCTCCAGTTTGGTACCAGCATACTAACAGGGCTGGCGTCCCTATCAAATAGGGGTGATGTTAATGACAACCTTGAAATTGGAGCTCTGTTTAGAAGATGTGATGTTTGTGTACAGTTAATTATCCCTGTGGATTGGTTAATGATTAATCAAGCAATGAGAAATTCAACACTTACACAAAAGTCTTAAATGCCCATGCATGGCCGACTCATTACTTACGTGTCGTACCAGATGTGTTGCTCTGGACTACAGAAGTAACACATGAGGTAATTCATCTGGTTCTGGCATGCTTTGGACGCCCCAAACAGCTTATACATCCCTGAGAAGACAGATGTCACCTCTGTACGTTTACAGCAGGCATTGGAAGCAAACCAAGAACAATTGACAAGACTACTCTCAGGCGCAGACCGTCGGCTTCCTATAAGAGTAAACACAAATCACAATGCATTGTAACAAAGGGGCCGTGCTCCTGCTTATTGCAAGAAGTTTTCGCATCCATCACTCATTTCATCTCCACTGATGTCGTCAGCAATTTTGCATTTGCTCCCCCCTGTTGCGAACTTCTGGCTACGTCCATGGAAAAACAAAAAGTGCCACAGCGTGATTGAATGGCGTGCTGTTGCAACCGCCACAAACCCCATGCCTCACAATAACAAAATTTTCTTTTCAAAAATATAAAGCAACTTCTCCACAACCACACACAGAAAATGGAAAGTAGTGTTGGTTAATTGTTAATGCTGTATTACATCCTCACTAGAGATGGTCACTGTCAATAACAAACCAGTAGCTAATTATCTTAGATTATCTTTGCTTACACGGTCACAATGTAGTCTAACTACTTGTAACTTACTGGCCATTTTACACTGCTTGCGCTACGGAATATTACGTCATATCTTCAGACCAAAGCAGTGTAAAAATAGTAGTTGCTGATTTGGGCAACTGATGAAGAACTGCTAGAAAAAAAGTTTGATTACAGGAATATTTCTTCCAGATGGAAGGAATTAAAGATATCGCAAAAATTTAGGAAATGGCGCGTGACATTTCATGAGCATACCGTTTTCAAAACGACGACATACTTTTCCTAATTGTAACAAAAGGCGGAGAATTACCCAAGAAAATGACGTTTATAAGATTGTTTTACACTTAAACAGCTGTAACGGGCAAGATGAGTGTCAGTTGACTCCCAAATTTTGCATGCCCCCCCCCCACCGGTCTTTAGCCCTCCAAGTTGATACACGTTTCACGGCAAGGTGATGTGCAGAAGTACCTAGGCTGTGTGTAATCTCAAGGTCTGTCTGTGCTGAACATACAGTGGTACCAAGCTGTATTTTGACGATAGTCTTCATACAACTAGCTGGCTCGCTAGACCAAATGGAACCCTGCCCGCAAGACTGAAGCCTGACTGTTAGTAGTTAACAAGTCCAAAGTGTAATATCCAGGTAGAAAATTCTTTCCAATGGCAATGATCTGCACATGTTTCAAGTCATCAATGTTGTGTACTTAATTATTACAAAGTGATGTTCCAATGCATTTTGACAACATGACAGTTTCATAAAAAAGACAGATGATGATTCAGGACGTTTCTACACTTCCTGGGAAAATGTGCACCTGGGACAGACTGCTTGCAGCAGTGGCTCACTCAGACAAAAAGGTCTCAAATTCTGTGTTCTGAGCCCAAGATCATGTTTATTGTAAAATTTCTGCAAAAATACACTCACCAAAGAAAGTGCATGTCTGTCCTGTCTTCTGGTTAACTTCAGCAGAAGTAACCGTAATGCAGAGAATTGAGGATAAAAATACGAATACAAATAAAACGTAACAGGACGACATTTTGAAGCAGAAGTGACAGTCTGAGGTCGAACGTGATACACCCCAGTTTAATTTCAAATTAATTATATGTTAAAGCATAAAATCTTCAAAATAAATTAGGTTTACCTAAAAATGGCTAACACTTTTTTAATTGTTTTCTAAATATAGTTCGAATGTATTTGTACGAGAATTTGATATAAAACCCATAGATACAGATTGGTATTCAAAAGTTGTCAGGGTACGTCAATATTAAAAAATGGCGACTTCCATAAGAAGACTAAAAAGCTTCTTGTCCCTCTCCACATTCAACAAAATTCTTTTTGATCCGCGGTATCCTTGGCCAGTGATTGGTTCACTTTTGATAGCTGAAATTGTTGTGAATCTTGCAGTCATTCAAAAAATAAAGTGTAAGTCACATCACGATTTGGGTGTGTTATTCTTTCGTTGAAAGAACTGTGACGGCGATTGTGATCAATCCACATCATTTACTTAGCCAGGCGAGGCTATCATTACATTGGGCAATTGGCCGGTAATATGTGGAGTGAAAATAACCTTCACTCCGTGTTAATGTGTTAACAACAACTGTTTGTTATGCTTTATACTACACGTAGCCTATCGGCTGGCTATTTTATACAGGGGCTAGGCAACACGTAGCCCCTCGTCTGGAGGTGGTACTATAGTATAGTACTATACCCCCTATCACTTTCTGTGCTAATTTCATCCCGTGTATTTTAAACGCGCGGTAGTGTAAATACGGTCACTGAAAAAGTGTTTTTCATTTGTCAGAAATACATTTTGAATTAAAATTTTCACTTAAAAATACTCACTTTCTTCAGTGATACTTTCTAGTTCTGTAGATCTTCAATTAAGCATGTCTACGGGAATTAAGATGACTTTGGTAAAGAATTCCAACTCCACTTTCTCGGTCACCGTTACCTTTTTTGGTGCGCATGATAACCACTAAGTATTTCAACCGACATCATGTGAGATAGGCAAGGACCAAGCACATGAGCTGGTGCATGACAGAAAAAAATAGCATGGGAGATATTGGGTGGAATATTGAAAAAATTTGTTTCCCTTGGACTTTTTGTTCGTCAACATGTATGATTTTCAGTAACTTCCTCAAAATGGCACCCGGTGAGGGAAGCTGTAGTGAACTACGACAGATTTTCATGGATATGTTCAAATTATGTGGAGTATATAGTCTTCAGAATCATGGTGTGTGTTAATTACAACTCATTGTGTACATATGCATGTTTCATTTCACGTTATTCGCTGTTTAGAAATGAGTTACCTTTTATGGGGTATCCTATTGCCTGTGTACGCCTTTGGTGACCACAGCGATGCAATTGCTTAGTTACGCTAAGTACTATGGGAGCAAAAACATTCCATCTTGTGGTTGGTTGCTTTTTAAGCTTCATTTTGCTTTGTTCAGCTGGCTAAAAAACAATAATTGAAGTAGACCTTTTACTCAATAAAACCAGTCTCAACATTTTGCTTTCCATAATGTCAGAGAACGTTAAAAAATTTTGTATGTAAATTTATATTTTAAAGTGTAATATTGGCCATCCATATTCAAGAATTACGAGCATAAACCATCATTCACCCCCATAATACATGGTGTGGGGATGCTTGAAAATGCTGCTTGGATGAATTTTTGACAGTTTCGTGAACTGCCAAATCTATTTTATGAATCTGCTGAACACAAAACTCAGTGCCCAACATTTGAGTAACATGAGGAGTGTCAATATCGCCCTTGTACCAATTTTCTGAACCACAAAACTGGCGACTGCTGAGGGGAGAATTGTGACCTCCAGGTGGAGAATTGTGAAAAATTAGTAGCAAAATTGGTGAGAATCAGGTGGAACTGAAATCTTGTTTTGATCCGTGAAACTTGAAAAAATGTGGGTGTGAATAATGTAGTTGATGATTTTACGTTATGCTAGCTGTGAACTGACCCCTCTTCACCTCCTAATATGAAGAATATACAAGTTGTCCTGCCAGTATTATAAAGCTGGACGTGACAGAATCAGTTTTATTGATGAACTAGCAGTTCTTATGATAACACGGGAGGTTTCTCAAACTGACAACTGCAACTTTGGTGTTTCTCATTTGAGTTTGCTTTTGATTTTAACAGATACCGAGATTGACTGGGTTGCTTACATGCAAGAGGTTGAAGGTGTAATCAATGGCACCTATGACTACACACAGCTGAAGGGTGACACTGGACCTTTAGTGTAAGTTTGCAAAGAAAAGTTACTGTTCATTTTGTAATGCCATCAAGGTCACAGCGACAACAAAACCCAGTGGGAGACTTTCATGAAGCAATGGTGGCTGATCTCGTGGGACCAGTGACCCTTTGTGCCACCTGACTGTAGCAGGAGGTACTTGTTCTTTACAGTGGGTTACATAGGGGGACATACTTAGTACAAGACAAAATGACCTGAATTCATCGTCGTAGTAGCCTTCTGTCATGACTGAGAATGAAGGGGCATTAGCAGGAAAGTAAGTGTAGTAATTCAGCCATTCTGTAATTAGACTTTCGCTGCCTTGATATTTATTATCAGTAATTTTTACTTTTAACAGAATTACTAGCTGTCATGACTAGAAAACTTGTATTTTGTCCGATCACTTTTTCCTGTGCTGTATTTGACTTCTTCAAAAAATCATTTCACTGGAGTGTAATGTGATTAAATGTGAGCCATTTTAAACAAAAGTGAAATTGGCTCCTCGTCCTCTAGAGGTCACTAGCGTAGTTACCATGTTGCTACTTTAGGGTTTCCCATTACTGTTTAAGTATTTAAATCTTCACTGGCTCCATAACATACTCAGACTGCTTACAGTGCAGAAAGGAAGCTGAGACTCCTTAATATCTACTAGAGATTTGCCCTGTGTATCAAAGTCGCATCTGAACAGGAGTTACTGAGGTACAGGATTAATACTGTCAATAATGACAGGCACCTTATTTTCAGTGGGGTAAATTTAAGTATGAGCATCTATTTATCTGTCTTACTTCATCTTGTGTTTCTTCTTCTAGCTACCCCGCTGGTTTTGTATATATCTTCACAGCACTATACTACATAACAAGTCATGGTCAAAACATTCGACTGGGGCAGTATATCTTTGCAGCATTTTACATCCTTAATCTATGCTTGGTGTTTAGGATCTACGTGAAGTCAAGAAAAGTGAGTGTGAACATGTGTTTAAAGTTGTTTCTCTCATTCACTGTAGTTGATGCAGTATAAAGTGAAACGTGATGTTTTTAAAGGTAAAGCAGTCATTGTTGATGTTACCTTCACCAAAATAATGGATCTCGGTTTATTTGTGAGAGACCTTTTTACTGTTTCCTAGGCACATATATACTATCCATGCAACAATAGAAACCGAACATGAACAGCCCAGGAAAAGGCCCTCATCTTGATTCTGTGTTCCCTTTGGTCCAATAAATATGAGTGACCAACTAAGAATGTTCAATAGTGAGCTTGACGTTGGGTTTGTCAGTGGAAGTGAATGCAGAACTGAGATGTGGTCATTTGTAGGATCATTTGTGTTGCTTTCTATTGTTGCATTGGTAACAGTCACTCACTGGGGACCCGCATTTTGATGACTGTTTTCTCCACTGGTTTTCAAAATATGGAACCCTTGTTAGTCAGTAGCCGCTATTACCTGTGTGTGAAACACAATAAGCAAAAATAGTGTTTGAAAGAACATTTATTTTACAATATAGAAACATGGTTCTGCATGCATGCACATACAGCTTATTTAGCTGCTACATAGTTTATTTTGTATTTTAAACAGAAATCACCAAGTATGCAAAACATGGAAGACTATTTTATGTGTATATGCATACAGTAGCTGATGCTGGCTCTATTTCAGGTTCCTCCTTGGGTGTTCTTCTTCATCTGCTGTGCATCCTATCGTATCCACAGTATCTTCATACTGCGTCTCTTTAATGACCCAGTCGCCATGATTCTCTTGTACGCTGCTGTAAACTGCTTCCTTGATAATAGATGGAGTCTTGGGTGTTTCTTTTATAGGTAAGGATAGAAACGCATTATTGGTTCTTGTCTCTTCCCTGACTTTTTTCACTTGTGTGAGCTATTTTATTCACATATACAACTGATGAAGCACTTTCCATGCAAGGTATAGTACTTTTTAAAAGTATGAACACCTTATTTCTAAAATTTCTTCTTTGTGATTATTTTGTCATTGGTGATGATCAATAGGTTTATTTGGTTATTTGCCATGATGTTAAAAGAATTATGTGAAAAGGCTGCTTTTGCATTTACAAAGACTGCTTTTGGAGGTCAGAAATGTTAGATAACAGTTCGAAAGTCACTCTAGGTTGTCCTTAAACAAGAAGTTAAAATGGACCTAATGGCCACATCTTGAAATACTGCAGCTGTGCCCTCTGTGATTCTGCAATATTCACTCACAGTGCTACAAACAAGTGGGGAATTTGTGCAACAGAAGTACACTACTGCCATGTTAATCACTATTTTACTTCTTAATAATTTGACACTGTAATTCTAATGTCAATAAAGTTTTACTGTTGCACAGCGAGTTGGATTACTGAACCAAAACTTAATAAGTTGCACTGGATGTTATTTTCATCTCAGCTGAGGAGTGTTAAGCTGCATTACCTCTCAAAAACTAGATCCATTATGCAATGCATTTTTCTTCCTCAGTAAGAGAGGCGAGTTCAGTTCTCTTATTTTGAGATTATGATGCAGTATTGAAGATAATTTCAGTTTTCTTTTCCAGTCTTGGTGTATCAGTAAAGATGAACGTGTTGCTCTTCTCTCCTGCCTTGCTGGTGCTGCTGCTAACCTCACAAGGAGTCTCACGGACCATCTTTAATTTAATGATCTGTGCTGTCATACAGGTGAGAACTTGGCTGTCAAAGTGTTTCCACGCTTTTTTAGCTTGAAGGTTTTGTAGGACCCTAGAAAAATGGCCAAATTTGGCAAAATTAGGAACATTATACCTCAGAAATGGCTGATGAGATTCATATGAAACTTTCACAGATACTATGCTTTATGCACTGTTCTCCACATGGAATTGTTTTTCTAAAGTTTTCCACTTTTGAACGAGGGGCTATCAAATAATACGATTTTTATTATTTTTCTGAGGCTACATCTTGTACATTTATATCGAACGAAATTTGGTCATGACATTGATACCATTATTTTGCTATGTATGTACCTTTCTGTTTTGTTCAGTTTACAAGAAATGCATGGTCACGTGATCCAATTAATAGAGTGGTATGAAGTCAAAAATCTACTTTCAGAAATTGTATACTTTCACTGGGATAAAATCTATAGTTTTGTATATTTGGCTAAGTAAATACACGGACAAGTCAATAAGGTCCTACATAACCTTAAAGTAGAATGAGGACATGTAATATGGCATTGGTATGGTTTTATTTAGAATTGTTGCCCCAGTACACCATCTGTTTTTGATGTCTTCAATACTACAACATCGATTTTTATTTTTTTAGTCCCAAGCTGTTGTCATTATTCAAAATTTGCTTTAATTTATTGTCACTGACCTATACTCTTTGTAGTCTGTAAACAAAATTACTTGTCATATTTTGCTAACTTCTCCGAATTTAGTAAGTGATCACTGGACAGCAAGGAATGGCCTTGTTTCAAAAATGTTAACTTGTTCCTAAGTTGGAAAAAAACGTTATTTAGGCATTGCATTCTCCTGAGGAAACACTGCATTTATGTAACATTTTTATCATGTACACTTTTCCAGCTCATTCTCGCTCTCCCATTTCTCCTGGTCAATCCCATTGGTTATGTTGTTGGATCATTCAATCTTGGCAGACAATTTTTCTTCAAGTGGACTGTCAACTGGAGGTTTCTACCTGTGGAGGTGTTTCTGAGCCGATACTTTCATGTAGCCTTGCTCACTGCTCACATTTTAATTTTAGTGCTATTTATCACCAATAGGTGGATCAGGTTAGTGTTTGAATCATCCTATGTAACTGTTTCTTCCTGCAGCTGCACAGTTTTGTTGTGTTGTGGTTATCAGTGTACAGTGATTGCTTTTTCAGAAAATGCTATGAAATTGTATTTTATCACACTTTTGAAATTTTGTTAATGGTCATGGCTGATTGATAGAACCTGCAGTGTGAATTTTTTGAGAATTAGAATTTTGTAACAGTAACAAATTGAATCTTTGCCCTTAAAAATATTTGTGAGGATATTCTGGCTTTAAGTTTAGCTTGTAAAGTTGAAGGGCAATACTAATTCTTTGCAATTAATTATTTTCAGGATTTATGGAAGTGTGAAAAAACTGCTTTCCTGGAGTCCCGTAAAGAAAAATCTTGACGTAAATGATATCCTTTTGCATTACTTAGTTGTGATTTAAAACAGTATTGACATTGTGTATTATCATTTCTGCTCCCACATGGGAGCGTACGACAGCTGTATCTGTTTTTACCCAGAATTCCTACTGTTCACATCATACGTTTAACCTTAATTGGATACTCTTCTCTGACCAAATGGAGCAGAGAGCGAGCCAGTCTGGGATAGGTGAGTGGTATCCCATTGGGTAAGTTTGGGGTAGGTGAGAGGTATTCCATTGGGTCAATCTGGGGTAGGTGAGAGGTATCCCAGTGGGTCAGTTTAGAGTAGGTGAGCGGTATCCCATTGAGCCAGTCTGCGATAGTTGAGGGGTATCTCATCGGGGCATTCTGCATAGGTGAGCAGTATCCGATTGTACTTGTAGCTCACTCAACTAAAGATTTTGTACAGTCTTATATGGAAATAGTCATGGGATTACCATTCATTTAGTATAAAGTGTACTACCATGCATGCCAAAAGTAATCAGGCAAATGTCCCAGAATTCCCTGTCACGGTGGCTTCGTGAAAGCTGAATCAGAGTGTCCTTCCATCATGGCTGAATCAGTGTCCTTCCATCATGGCCGAATATAAAGGTGAATTAACAGCAAAGATAGAAGGGTGGCTAAGCCATTCTGTAATTAGATTTTTGCTGATATCAAAGTCATTATCAATCATTTTTGCTAATATATAGACGCTGTGGTTGGCCAATATGAAATATATCAAATAAACACAGAAAAATAAGGAACCCAACTGGGAATCGAACCAGTTCGCTTTCATGACGCCGGAAGGGTAGTTTATCTGATTTCTTTTGTCCTCTATTGAAGCATGACAATTATAATTCGCTACTGGACTCGCTAAAGAATTAACAACATTTCACTGGCTTCTGCTGTCTTTTCAAGTTTCTGTGACACCTGGTGGCATGTTTCGATCTTGATGCAAACTATGGGAAACATTAGAATACCTGATCCCAGACATGTGATAGGTTGAATCCATAATCCTGCAGTTTGCCTCAAGGTCGACAGTGTTACATTAGCTTGAAAAGGGTTTCCAATGGCAACAGTCGAGGAAACCTGGCTCATAATTACTGTGGAATGTAACTGTGATCTCAAGCAATTAAAACAAATTGTCAGTTCTTTACAAGTACATAATTCACCATTGATTTGAATAAGGCACAATTGGAGACCGATGCCTTAACTAATTGGTATAAATTTTAAAGTTATTTTTATGGAAGATGGGTTCATAGCTGCAGTTTCATTCCTATTGCATAGCTTAAAAAAGTCTTTGTTTATTAATTATTTGAAACAAGCCTCTGGTGCTCATTTTCTTGGAGCAAATAATATTTGTGAGCCTATGTTCTCACAGAAGTAGTCGGCAATGGTGTGTATGTTAGTTCTGTTTGTTCTAGTAGACGAGATAACGTCAGAAATATAAACCCCAATAATGTTTTTTTCTTGCTTGGATACATAATTGAAATTCCTTATCTAGCCTACAGATCCTGTTGCCCATGTTTACAGCAAACTTCATTGGCATGGCCTTCAGTCGGTCACTACACTATCAGTTCTATGTTTGGTACTTCCACACTCTCCCCTACTTGCTCTGGTCCACAAACTTACCCATTAAATTAAGGTAAGCTAGAACGTCCGGAAACTGTTTCTGTATCCTCTTGGCCTACCCTCACTTACATGGCGAGGTCGGTAGGTAGTATTTTTAATTTTTTTACCCTTCATAGTCATGTTGGGCTCATTTTTGTTGCAAAAATAATTTGTTTGTAATAGAGAATGCAATTATTTTCCAAGTCATGTTGCAAATAAAATGTTTTGAGTCGCTCACATGTTTTAGGTGCATGGGGAAACAACTAACTAAATTTAGGCCTTATGTGTATAACACCCTAAGTTTTCTCAGGCTGGCTTAAATGCTCATTACAAATTCAGTAAAATAAAAAAACATTGAAATGTTCTGTTAGGTTTGTATTTAGTAGTTCATTGTTTGTGGAACAAAAATATATTCGACGACAAACGTTAGTGGAACGTTTTGACTTTCAGTTTACTTTCTGTATAGAGTGTATTGACATCTCATCAGAAACACAAGATATTTTAGTATCTTTAATTAAATACTTAGGGCTGTTCCAGCAAAATCTGTGTGGGAGGGGGGGAAGGTAACTGAAATAAAAATTTATGGGTGGTTGCGTTTGATTTAAATTCAAAATGGCTGGTGGTCGTACTTCAAAAAAATAAAAATTTACAGGTCGTTGTTGTTTCATTGGGCCATAAATATTTGATGGTGGGTAATTTTAGTAAATTTTATAAACAATCCACACAGAATCAAAAACTGAAACAAAAATGCAACTTGCAAAAAGCTCCGACTTTTTCACTCCCTCCGATCTCATCGGCATGCCCATAACACCAGTTAACCACCAGTGCTCGAATTTCTCGATGGCTAATAATCATATATAAGAAACATATGTTTTTTTAGTAATGAATGACGTTAGTGGTGATGGAGGAACAGATAAACTCAAGCGTCTGTGCAGTCAACCACAAGAACAAAAAAAAATTACGGGTGGTTGCATTTCAAAGTTATAAAAAATTACGGGTGGTAGGTTGAAGAAATAAATGAAAAATATGGGTGGTGGGTGCGAAAAAAGGTGCCTTCCCCCCCTCCCATACAGATTTTACTGGAACAGCCCTTAAAATTTGTGTGGGAAATTTGAGATAATACACCGTTTTGTTCTGGTGTTTAAAATATGCTGTAATGGAATTTATGTAACTTAGAAATTTCTTTTTCATAAGACATGTCAATGAGTGTGTACTGTTTGGTTTCAGAATACTCATTCTGGGCGTAATAGAGCTGTGTTGGAATACATATCCTTCCACTGTGTTAAGTAGTTCTTCACTACATGCGTGTCATGCGATACTACTTTTGGCACTGTGGTTGGGTGAACATTCAAGAGTATTTCAGTCAAGAACAGCCAAGGTTGAGAAGGAAAAGTAACAACCATTCATTGTACGAGATGTTTCATTCTCACTTTCTGGAGAGTTCAGTATATCAACCCAGCTGAATATACACCAAGTGCAAGAGGACAAGACAAAACTCTCCAAAAGTTTTGCCATGGGCTCATTGTTGGGGAAAATGTGCATGCCTTTATTTTTTCATTTTCACAAGAGATGATGACTATGCAGCATTGGGTGTATATTTGGATTTGACTTTTGGTACGGAGTATGTCATCTCTTCAGAGCTATTATTAAGCAATCTTTAGTAGTGGCAGTCTCTTTACCATTATTCACTGAATGGAATTTTATCTTGCAAATTCTATTTTGAAAATGTTTTATCTGCTTGTTGATTCAGTGTCACTACTTGCGGAGTACCATGAAAACTGTTGGTGGTGGTGGGGTATTTATTTAATGAGGGCTCCGCTTTGTTGACAATGTGATGAGTTTTCAGGGGCAGTCATTTGTTGTTGTCTACGTTTTAGGAACAGCGCTTAGGTTTAAATAGCTTTTTTATCGTTTTCTCTTAAAACACCTTCTGAACTGATTTGAAATTTTGAAACTAACTTACTTTAATAACTGAAAACGATATGGATTTGTACAATTTTTTCCAAGAGATTTCCAAATACACATGAAATCTAGCATTTAATTTGTACCATGTTTACCATAATGAGAAAGTATTCTCTTCCTGTGTATGAAAAACTGCTTTCCCATTCGGGGAAGTTCAATTAACCAAAGCTTTGGTGAAACTTCGCTTACCTTTCCGACTATCACCATGACAACTGACGACGCAGTTCATTCGTACTCTCAAAGGAACATGGAGTAGTGGGTTCAAGGATTATTGAAAATTGTGCTACTGCTCTTTACGAGTGTTTATGAAAATGATCAGTGTCATTCATCAGAAATGCTCTTTTGTTTGTTTACGTCCGTCTATTGAGAGCATGTTGGCTACGCTACCATAACAAAGAATGCTTTTAAATCCTACGATTTTAAGCGCACTTTTGCCTGTAGACTAACTAAAGACTGAAGTTAACCTTTCCCGTTTACCGTAACTTTAGTAAAAGTGAATTTTCACCTCTAATGGGAAAGCGACTAAAGTTATGGGACGGCAAAGATTAATTTGTTAGTTTTCGGCCATGCAACACCCAAGATCATGTTGGGGTAGCTCCATTTAGTGTTTGCTTTCAGTGCATAAATCATAATGTCCTCGGTGAATTCCATCTTTACAATGGTCCAGGATTTTCAGATCTGGGAACTTCTCATTTTTAAGGAAACTATTTGAGACCAATTTAGAATTACAATTGTTGGTAATGGGTGATTTGTGGCTCTACACGACTGTTTATAGGGAATTTCCACCAACGTTTACCAAGACAACTTTATCTGTAAATGAAAATAGAACTTCTTGTTCGCGAAAATAAAAACACTGTTATGTACCAAAAATTTTTATTCATTGAATCACTATCACTTCTTCAAAAAGCATTTATTCATGAAAATATAGCTATAAAAACAATGCCAAAAAAAACAACAAAGAAATTGTAAAACTTTCCAGCTGAGATTATTTGACAACCAGATCATTACTTCCTTTCCAACTCTACCACTACTTTCATTATAAGACACCAGCAGCAGCAGTATCAGGCACCCAAAATACTTCTTCCCATTGTAGAAACCCAATTATATTCATATCACTTGCCTTAGTCCTGTAGGAGGCAGCACTATCAGTTGTTACAGTAAATCAAGCTGTAAAAAAGCTCATCCTGCTGCATTGTCATATTTAATTTGAGCCTTGAACAAAGTACGAAGAAGATCGTATAAGTACTTCTTTGCAATAACACCTACATTTGTAATGGAATCAAAATCAAAAAATACATGCATTACAAATACTAAGTTCACACAGCCACACTCCATTACCAGAACTTCAGACTCTGAAGCAAGAACACGAAATAATGTAGCTGGACACAAATGCACGTTCATCATAATTTCAGCTCTGTACTCAATGACTACTGTTGTTTATGTATAACAATATGATCAATGCTTTTAGTTCTCATTTATAGTTAAAAAAGTGTACTCCCACTTTCACCACTCTTGGCCCTCTTCACAAATTTTGCCCAGCCCATTTCCACAAACAATGGAAGTTTCAAATATATGCGCTTTGATCAGACAAATTACTGATGATAAACCAGAACATTTTGTTTTATGACTAGAGTGCAAAATTCATCCTGCATGACCACAATGGAAACCCACACAGCGATCAGAGTATAGTCAACACTAGACAGACTATATGCACTCTGAATAATTTACCTCAGTTTGCATGCCTTACAGACTAGACCATTAAATGACCGACTAGACCAACTCTTTTAAAGTAGTATGTAATTAAACGCAGCATTTAATGCATGGAAATCAAAGTGAATGTTACTCAATGCCATACAATGAGTATCTAAATAGAGTACAGCCAAAATGTATAAAAGAAACAGCGTCATTAGATGAAATGTGTCCAACTAGTGCAAAGGATAACATAACCCTGGAATAATTTCTTATCAAAAAAGAAGTTTCAAAAAATAAAGACGTTGCACGTCAAGTACATCTGAGACAGCACTTATAACATAGACACTAAGGACAAAATATAACAACTTCATCTAGTGTGCAGTCATTGAACTACTTCATGTTGCTTTAGACCTCAATGCCAATTTATTGACTTCATTGCTCTGTATCTGAGGCAAGCATGATTGATATCAATGTTAAAGTGGTAATTGGTCAAATTCATTTGACATCAAAAATCACGGAGGACTGGTATATTGGAAAAAAACGTCTGTCTGGGCAGATATGTGACTTGGTTCAACACATTCGAGTTTGACTGTCAAATTAAGACCTGATGTTCCATTCTATCTTGTTATCTTGACCCAGTTTGACTTGGCCAGATGCCAGCAGCTCCATGGCCTTTGGATATGCCCTGTGTTCCGCTGTCTTCACCCGTTCCTGAAGCGTTTCCACGGTGTCGCCAGGCAGCACAGGTACACTCTCTTGCACTATGATGGCACCAGCATCAACCTCTTCCTGTCACAAAAGAAACAAACTTTACATTCGCCATACATGGAGGTGACAGCTACAGACTACACAACAGTAGTAAACCACTATCATTAATGCATACAGAAGCAGCTGACTACTGGAATGTAAATTGTCAGCACGACAGATCTACACGCCAAAAAATAATCAGACAAGATAGCAGTTCTCGTCAGGGCGACTACTTGAACATATAGTGAAAATGACTCGTCATGAGTCACCGCTGCGAAATCCCGAAGAAAAAAACTACATTTCTCTCTTGTTCATAGATCAATTACTTGTTATTTTGCATGATTAATCTTGACGTGTACTGTGGAAAGCTGCACCACTACCCACCAAATGCCAAAGTGTAAGGTCAAAGGTTATCTTATGTTTTTGTAACATGATGCGACAGGAGAGGTCAAATGTTCTGGTTTGTAAGTTTCGGGAACTGACGAATCTGGCTGCATGCTCAAGCCTCTTACTGAAAACTTCTGTATTGGTTTGAATAATTCCCTGTGCGAACATTACTACAGTGTAAGACAAAAGTATTCAGACAATATACCGTTTCCCCGTCAAGACAGTAAATTCGTTTAACAGCAAAAATGCCTGGAAATACTTTAGTGCTGCAAAAATTCTAATTACAGAATGACTTAACCACCTCAACACTAACTTTCCCATTAATTCCTCTTCATTTTCTGTCATGAGAGAAAACTACTCTGACTATGAATCTAGCTTTCGCTCAGCTGTCATGACAGGGAACTCCGGTCATTTTGTCTTAATGCTTTAGGCTTGTACAATACATGCATATGAGTGAGCATAGATGCTTGAATACCAAGAACCTACATTGGTCTCGCTCAATGCGGGTGAAATACATAAATCTTAAGCACAAGAAATGATGCTTACAGCCACAAAATGTACAGTACACCCAGAGAGGCGCACGCCTGCTTCTAGCACCAACTTGTGTGCATGCATTCCCTTGAACGATGGTAGCAGAGATGGATGAATGTTCAGCAAGCGGCCGTTCCAGTGGCGAACAAACTCTCCTGGGAAGAAGATGTTCAAGATCATCATTTTTCTTCCTGACCAAAAAGCTGACAGTTACACTCTTCAGGGCTTGGAATGACCAATGACAAAAAACGCGGAAACTTTTACGGCCCAAATCATGCCCGAAATGGTCAATGTGAATCTTTCCGCGACAAAAATCGGGAGGACTAAAAAAAAAAAAAAACGTTACCACCATCAGTAGCATGCGTCTGCGTCCTTTTCGCTCGCCCGTCCACTCCCAACCCACACAAATTTGCCTGCAGGGCGGTAGTATTTGTCGCCGCGCTTAACAATAACACGAGCCGCCATTGAAAATCACACCACGCTTTACCCAGATGCCCCGGCAATGTTGACAATTTACGTTCCTCCGAAACATAAAGACTTCCGCTTTCCGAGGTGAACGTCGTCTGCAACGCCGCGGTAAGAAAGGAATTTGCCGCGGAAATTTCATATCAAATCCGATTTTTTTACGCGGAAATATTATAAAAAAAGCGGAAAGCACATTTCAAAAAAGCGGAAATCCGCGTTTCCACGGAAAATTCCAAGCCCTGACTCTTGTACTAACCTTATTCAGGTAAAGATACACCTTTGTAAATAAAAAATTGAACATTCAAAACCATGGGAAACTGCCTTAAGATAGGAGCATCATTCAACATAAATGTTGCCCATGACTATTTAAGAATTTCATGCCGTATCAGCGCTTCTGGTGTTGTTTAGGGGTAGGCGCATAATTTGAAATCCCTGGAAGTTCTCTGGATTCATAACGGTCCTAATAAACTGCAATAAATCAACAATGTTGTCTGTTGTGAAACTAATCAGTCTCACAGCACCTGCACTGAAATGCCATTTTTGTTACCTGATACAATTCTCATGAAACCAGCAAGACAGACAACCTCTACCCCAGCGGCTTCTAATGCTTGTGTGACGGCATTGTCAAAGTCGACTCTGGTCTTGAACTTCTTGTGTTTAATCACCTGCAAATGAATCCATCTGTCGGTAAAATAATGAATAACAGTAACTACAGAAAAATTAAAGCACTACACCATAGATTAACCACAATAACGTTAAAATTATGCAGAAATGCACAGTTAGCCTAAACTAGTCAAGTAAACTGCACGACTGAAAACCCTTTGAGATCAAAATGGCAAATAGTAGGTGCTGTAGTAATCGAATTCGCATAAAAATTAAGAGGTAATGGCATATTGACATCACATGCCTCTGTGTCAAGTTTCATTACAATATATCCATCGGTTCAAAAGACATCATCCAGAAACGTTCTTTCCAAAAGAGCCACTATGAGGTGCTGCAGTGCTCAAATCCATCCGAAAATCAAACGGTGCCGGCACATTGACATCGTATACCTCTATGTCAAGTTTGATCGAAATCCAGCAGTTGGCTCTCTTGATATCATGCGAAAACGCTCTTTCCCCAAACAACACAAGAACTAAATGGCCATTAAGGGGTGTTCAGTGGTCAAATCCACCTGGAAACTTAATGATGCCACGGCATTGCCCAAACATTCCTCTCTGTCAACTTTAATTGGAATCGTTTCCATAATTCGCTACATATCATCCAGAAATGCTCTTCCCAAAACAGCACTTCAAAAGCCCATGTTGAAAATAAAATGGCCATAAGGAGGTGCTACAGTGGTCAAATCTGCCTGAAAATTTAATAATGCTGCCACATTGTCATCACAAACCCGTGTCAACTTACATTGAAAGCCTTCTCTCAACTAGTTCACTACATATCATTCGGAAACCCTCTCACACAGAATGTCCACTAGGAGGCAGTGCAGTATTCAAATCCGCTTGAAAATCAAATGGTGCCAGCGCAATCTCATAATATCCCTCTGTCAAGTTCCAATGAAATCTGTCAATTCGTTCTTTAAATATCATCCGGAACAATCTCCCCCTCCAAACAAAATGGCAACTAGGAAGTGCTCCGGTGGTCGAATCCACCCGCAAATTTAACTGTGCCAATACATTGACATCACACATCTTTGTGTAAAGTTTCATTGAAATCCGTCAATCCATTCTCTAGATATCATCTGGAAACATTCTTCCCTCAAAAATACAGAAAAACACTCCCTGAGCCCAGGGTCGGGGCTGATTGAAAAGTGGCATTCCTTTGTTCTAGTGATGCATTACACCCTTGTGTCGAATTTCAGTAAAATAAGACAAGGGGTTTTTGAGATATCGACCGGAAACACAGACAAAGTGACAACGTGTGAGAGGTCATATGTTGCATAAAAAGGGGGTCGTATCTCAGTTCTGCATTCACTTCCAGTAAGGAAACATAATATAATACCCTTTATTGAACACAGTCCCTCATTCATAATCGCTCAGTGGAAGTGAATGTAAAATAAACAAGCTAAGACTGGTTTTTGAATGGTAGCTGGCTGGCATCAAAATATTTTTGACCGACGGTGGTTTCATAACACCTTTAAATGACTAGACAACAATAAATTAGGTAAATCTGCATCTGCGCCATCTGACCTGTGTTGGAATGTTGGCCTTCTCAGCTCTCTCTAGACCTTTGACCCCTGGCACATTTGAAATGACCAGTGCAATCTCAGCACAGCTTTTGACTCGTGCGTCCAAGGTATGGTCGATCAAGGCTTGTAAATTGGTACCTGTCGACAACACAATGTACTATTCTAGACAGTGATGACCACAAGGTACTCAGACTGAATTACAAAACTGATCTATAAAATGTCAAAAATGTACAAAAGTGTACATAGATCCGTCGTGGAGGTTGCTGGTCATCAATTGTTATAATACCATAATATACCATGATAGTTGAGATTGATGTTTATATTCAATCATATACAATTTTTCTACAATCTCCAACAACTGCTGTAAACAAAAAGTGAATAGTTAAACGAACACAAACAATGAAACAAAGCACCTGAACCAGAAATGAGCACTCCAACTTTTTTCTTGGACACATTTCCATTCAACAGTGTCCCCTCCTCTGTATACGATGCAGACAATGCCTCGGATAAGTGATCCACAGTGACACCTGGTGTGTTGACAACCTCTCCAATCACATGGCCTTCCTCGCCATGACTACACAGTAGTTGTAGGACAGCTTCAACCACACCCTTGGACACGACGAGAACAGCACCTATACCACAGTTGAATGTCTTGGCCATCTCACTGGTGTCAATATTTCCCTGTGAGTACATAAAAGCAAAAATATTTTTACACTTCTGCTGTTGCGATCATGATTACTAATGATCACCGAAGGATATTTAGATACTCATATAAACCTCTCTCACTAATAGCATGTCTTAGAAATATAGGAAGTTAATAAATACAATGCATATTTGAACCAAGATCTAAAATAAACAAAGAAATCAATTCAGATATTATATTTACATATAAAACTGCATTTTGGCCCATTAAGCTACTAACAAATAAATGAAAAATTAAAATCAAATGAGGCCCTTTACTCCCATAAAATCGAACTCATAACATTCTTTGTTGTAATATGATTCTATTTCCCGTACAAACTCAAGTCGCAGGAATGCCCAATTCCAGGCTTGGCCAATCCCAATTAACATTTTCTTGAGTATGATGGTTGCCACGTTCCAGTAGATAAGGGAAGTAAAGTCCTGCCACACTAAAGAATATTAGGAGACCAACAATTAGAGTAAAAGACCAAATACACTTTTTTTGGCCAGCGAAACAGGGTGAAAAACAACATTACACATTCAAACCAGAACGTTAGCCTACCTTGGAAGCCAACCAGCCAAATATGGCAGGCACTCTCCAGCTCTTGGCGTTGAGTTGTACACCGTGGCCAGCAGGTAGAATGCGCGGAATGTTCTCAACAAGGCCTCCGCCCGTGATATGAGCAAACGCCTTCACATAGCCTGTCCTCATGCACGGCAGGACGGACTGTACGTAGATCTTAGTCGGAGTGAGCAACACTTCACCTGAAGCATAACAAGTCAAAAGAATAAGGAATTTTCAAAATGTTACGTTTACTTGTCAGCACACGAAACTAACAACTCTGTCTGCCATTTTGCAACAACAACTTACCTTCTGAGCACAACGCCCGAGATATGCTCCTACAAAACACACTTTTCATGAAGACAAAAGCACGCCCCCATATCCCCTATGTCTACATCATCGACAGGTGCCAGAAATAGACTTTGGATCAATGCAGTCACTCCACAGTGACTAGTAATTTAAGTCTTGTCACGGCAAAAATAGTATTCAGTGCTTTTTGACAGGTGTCAGAAATAGACTTTGGATCAACGCAGTCACTCCACAGTGACTAGTAATTTAAGTCTTGTCATGGCAAAAATAGTATTCCGTGCTAAGATCCAATACGTCATTTTCTAAGCTGCTAATACAATATTGATGTGCCTTTCATACTTCTGTAGAGAATTGTTTGCAACTGATCAAATCTTCAAATAAAAAGAGTGTCACTCTATTTAATGACCAACTTGAAACTTGTTACGAGTCCATAAAACTGAAAGCTTACATCATTCTAGAGAAGTAACAAAAAGTTCAATGAAACCCATGTTACTTTGATTAATAACTAGCATTTAAAACACATATTCGCAGGACTTGAGGCTTTCCAAAGTGTCTAAAACCTTACCCCAAGATTTCTGGTCAAATGGAGATTCCATTGAGTAGGCAATGTGACAGAGTTCCAACACCTTACGCACAAGACTGAAGCCATTACTGTGGATACCACTAGATGGCAGGCCAATGACCACATCTCCCACGCTAATGTCCGACACAACAGGCAGCAGAGAGGCTCGCTCTACAGCACCCACGACAAACCCTGCAAGATCGTATTCCCCTGCAGCATACATACCGGGCATCTCGGCTGTTTCACCGCCTGCAAGAAATATTCCATATGCTGTTACGAAGAGGGTTCTTTCTGACACGACCTTGAACTTCAGGTAATTGCATGACTGAAAGGAATTATACCACTAGCAATCACTTTAAACATGTTTCGAGGTTTTATCCAAAGAGTCAAAGCCAACAGTTGATCTGTGACGTGGTCATTGTTGAGTCACGTGACTGACCTGTTTTTGCATGTAATTCCCTGTGTGCCATTTTTGAATTTCAGGCTTGGCTAACCCCAATAACATCGATTTTCCGATGCGTTTCTTGACCTGCTGAGTCTGTATAATCTTCCAGGTGCCAGAAAACATGGCAAGGACATATTTGGTCCAATCTACCACGAGTAAAATGCCAAATTCATTTTTCGTTTTTAGCCAGCTAAACAGAATGCAGCCTTATCTATAGTGGTTTGTCATATAGAGAGCACACAAGCTTTTGCAAACAGTGTGAACAAAGCAAATCTTCAAAAAATAAAACTAAGTTAAAGTATCTCATTCAAAAAAATTTGGAAACAGGCACACACCAACCACATCTTAGCAATGTCACAAAATGAAATCTAGCCTTGAATAATACACTACTTCTGCAAGATGCCCATCATTAATAGCCAACTGTAGTAAGGGTAATCATAAATGTGGTTGGTAGAGCTCATACCCTGGCAACAAGTCCATGTTATGCTATTGGCTCATTTAAACAGCATATGGAAATGACAACCACCTGCTGCTTCAGGCCCATTTTCTCAGTAGAAGCAGCCATTTTGCGCATGTGCATTTCTGTACAGTTGCTGGTGGATATATGATCAAGCAGGTGAAATATGCGTAGTTAATGAAGATTTCTATCGAAAAAAGATTACCAAAGTAAGCCTCAATGACTTCATTTGATAAATTTTAAGTATTTTTCCGTTGACAAATTGTTTTGCTTTAGGTTAAAGAAAGCCACCTTCATGTATCATGTTGTACAGTGTAGTAAAGAGGTGGATTTTTTCACAAATACTACATCTCACGCACATTTGAACAAGTTCACGTGAGTGCCACCAAGTTTTTATCAAACCAATAACATAATTAACACTAGAAAGTGCTTACAACTAACATCACCATGCTATAGAAACCTAAATGAAAAACATTACAAAAATAACAAGTAGAATATAACGATCGAGAACAGAGGTCATACACTCACACTTTAGGGAACCTGTTGGTATTTTAAGGTTATTTGCAGACAAATAAATCACATTTAGCCGGCACAGGCACCTAAAAACCACAACTTATCGAAATATTAACAACTAACAGAATAATGCATCCACATATAAATATGTGGGCGCATAAAAAGAAATATAGGCAGTTTCAAGTGCCATGATTATGCCATATCTAAAATGCAGGTCGTGTTTTCAGAAGTCATATTAGGCATACAGAAGCAAATTCTGTGTTAGAAGGTTCTGTTTGTGAACAAGTGACTTACATCTTAATCCTCCTACAAACTTACCCAACAGGGCACAGCCAGCCTGTCGACACCCTTCAGAAATGCCACGTATCACGTCCGAGGCAGTTAACACGTCAAGTTTGCNCACATGAGAAGTAGTCGAGGAAGAACAGTGGCTCCGCCCCGTGAGCAAGCACATCATTAGCGCACATAGCCACGAGATCGATGCCAACAGTGTCATGACGTCCACATGCTTGGGCTACCTATATAAAGAGAGAATCCAATAGCCACATAAATCTGGATAAGAGAAGAGCAAGAATAGAACTCTTACACCAACTGCTGAATTTGAGCACAAATCCCTGAAAAATCTGCACTAATTATGTGAAGAATGTGAGCGCTGGCATAATCATCACATGGGTAAGACAGCACTCACACTTGACTTTCTACGTAGAACACAGGGCTGCATTCTGTAGACGCAAGAAACTCGCTCAAACGCGAGATCACACAAGCCTTTGCAAAATATCTCCATGTATTAGAAACAAAGCACCTGAATACACTAGATTTTTTTAGCGAGTGTCTTGCATCCACAGACAACAGCTCAGGTTTGCACTCCTTATGTTATTATTTGATTGAACTTTCAGTGGACAGTAGTATAGAGAACAATCAAAAATGCACTGCATCAAGCAAACAAAACATTTTAGAAACAAAAAGAAAATTGGTAACTTGTATCCCAGACAAGTTCTCTTTACTCGAGACAACTAAAACATTGTCCAGTCGAACACTATGCTTCAACTTGACTTTCAAATTTCACATGATGCAATTCTTCAGTCAAGTCTCAAGTAAATATACAACGGATGTTCTCAGATCCAGATGGCCACCATGTTAGGCTAAAAACCCCTCATGTCATTCTGTAGAATCTCCTCACAATACCTTTTAAGTTTGGTATTGACAACATTTGTATCAGACACTCACCTTAAGTTTGGTGTTGACACAATCGTATACATGTAAAATAACTTACTGTGTATGATAATGATTTATTATATCGTAATCATATGTCACTGTAATCTTAACAACAGTTTATTAATTTATGTATTTGTGTATAACAATTGTATATAGATTTCTTTGTATTTATTTAACCAAGATACAATGCCTCTTGACGCTTTCTGGGTCTTTATATTTATTGTACTGAATATTTCATAATAAACATTCAAAAAAACATCTGTACCAGACACTCACCTTAAGTTTGGTGCCAACGCCATCTGTACCAGACACCAACAGAGGGTCCTTGTAACCAGCAACCTTGCAGTCGAATAGCCCGCCAAATCCCCCGATGTCACCCATACATCCAGGACGCAGGGTGCCCTTGGCGAGAGGCTTGATGGCTTGTACCAGGTTGTCTCCCGCAGCTATGTTAACACCAGCACTCTTGTAGCTGAGCTTGGGCTGACAACTGGAACAAAACAATTGTAAGACATCTCAAATGTTTATACTTTGTTTAAAATAATCAACATCTTTCGATGATAACTGAAGGATGGAATTTGTAAAGAATATTAATGCATACCTAACGGAAAACGATAGGACTATTTTTCTAGATTTTGTAACATTCTATTTCAAACACTGTAACGAGCAACAGTATTATTGAGATGTTTACTTAGTATGTGATATTAATGTAAATTCTGATTTAGACCTGCAGTCCGTTTCATAAAAGTGACTTAAACTTTCTGGCAGAAATTTGATCTTACTCTCCACTCAACTATATCTGAAAAATAATTGAATCTTACTTGAACATTTGAGCAAAATAATATACTCAAAACGGCTAGTTACCAGGGTGTAGAATGACCAATGACAAAGAAAAAGGAAAAATTTCCAGTTGATGTATTGTTCCACAAATAGGCTTGAGTGACAGAAATACTTTGGCGTTGTAAAATATGCAGGCATCTATCACACTAGGCCACACTACCTCCTCGTAGTAAAATTTAACTGAAATGGGCATTTTTGCATGGATAAAGTCAAAATAATGATAAAAAAGAGACAAAACAGAGGACACTAGAAATCAAACAAGAGGAAATGGAAGCCACAAGAGGAAATCCTCTAAAAAGAAGAAAATTCCAAGCCTTGTGTTACCAAGATAATTATTTTATAGACCTTTATGAAGAGGGAGCACAAGGCCAAATTTCTATTTTAAGTCCAAGTCACCTTTTATGGTGCGGTAAACATCAATACTTTGGTCTCATCCAGGCACATTTAAAATATAGCTCTCAACATTACAGATACACTAGAATGCCAAGAATAAAATTTCTACTACGCACAGAACTGCATATTTTTTACCTCTCAAGTTCTCAAAAATAAGCCTGGGTGTACTTTCGTAAAGAGTGAGCTTTTTAACGAAAAATGTTCCAGTGACATCTGACATGGAAGAACTGATACATGCATTTAAGGGAGTTGATGGTACCCAAGGTACCAATAGTTATTTTCCAGATAATCCAAAAACACAGAAATAAACAATGCATTGTTTTTAATAAAGCCCACACACTGACGCTGTTCATTTTGGACAACCATACAAACTATAGGAGTTTTTAATTAAGGCTCTGAAAGCAGGCTTGTGGGATTATATTCAGAAAATTTTCCAATTATGGGCCCATATTTGCAGTTCACGGAAATTCCCCTTACAAAATTCCCAATAAATACCAATTAAAACAATGAAGTCATCTAGCACGTAACAAAATTTAGGAGATAGAAGAGGCATTAAGTAGCAACCTTTTCAGGCCCCTATAGCCAATGTCTGTCCTGAACACCGCCCCTTCAAATTGTATCATGGTAGCCCCAGCTTGAGCTTTTCTTATTGCTTCAGCCAGACTGTGCTCAGAGGCCACCACAGCTAGCACTCTCCCACCGCTAGTGACAAGTGCATCCTCCTTCAAGGCGGTGCCAGCATGGAACACGTCAACCCCAACATGCTCCTTGGCTTCATTGACACCTGAAAAGGATAAGAAAATAAGTTATTTCATTCTCCCTTCTAAAACAAGTGCGTCATCTTTTCAAAGTAACCACTTTACATTTCGAAAGTTATTTTTTGAACATGAAAAGGCAAGTTAATAATCTGGTTCAACAATTTTTTGAACATCCGTACTAAATCAGCTCTTGGGCAAACCTGACAAAGCTTAAAGCCTTTCAATTAAACTTACAAGACCATCACAAAGTGTTCAAATAAGCAGACTCCACTAATTTGCCTACTCTTATCGACTGATTGAGCCACTACTACCACATTCATAAGCATGCCGTTTCCACCAACAGCTTTAAAAGCCTGAAAGGCTGATGCTTTCTTTAGTTAAGTTCGAGATTCACAAAGGCGTTGCTTTCACTGTCTAACAGTTATTTCCGGACATATCTCACTAACCACCCGTGGTTCAGCCAAAAGACTCAGGTGTTCACATGAGTGACATTTTATGATGAGTGACCTTTTAAGCATTGTTTCTGCAGGTATATCAAAGTTGAAAATCTACCGGTGCATTCCAACTACACACCTCCCTGACTGTAAAGTTGCACAAAAATGTGTCATCAACAGACAAGCATTATCCAGTCAAAAAGATTATTTATGGCCAATGGTGGTGCTATGGTAAACAAATCCATCTGATGAACGACCGGTGTCGGCGTAACCCAGCTACAAACCATTGTCTCATTTTAATCAAACTCTATCAAGCTCATTCCAGTATAATTAATGGACAAGCAATATCTTGTCCCGTGCTGCAGAAGTCGAATCTGTCTAAAAACTATTTGATGCTTGCATATTCCCATCCCATCATGCATCTTGGTGTCGGGTACTACTAAAATCTGGAATGCCAATTTGACAATAACTGAAGGACTAGCAATACCTTGTCAAGAACCATAATGACTAACAGTGGGTGTCATGGTACTTGAATCCGTCGGAAAATCAACTGGTGTTAATGCAACAAGCCATAAAGTTTTGTGTCAACTTCATCAAAATCTGTGATGACAGTCTTTTGGCCATAAATTAATGAACATATCATTTCTTGTTGAAAACTAGAGTAACCAACACGGGATGCTAAGTCAAATGCTTGTCTATCAAGTAATGGCAAAATTTTGTCAAGTCTCTTAGTGAAAAACTGACAGATAAGAAATTTCTTATGAAATATTTGAACAGCACAGGGGGAGTAAATGGACTGCTGCAGACGTATTCTCACTATATACCTTTGCACAATGCTTCGCTGAAATTCACCAGGTCATTTTGTCAAAAACTGATGGACAAGGAACTTTTTGTCAAAAACAGCTTGAGGGGGGTTTCTGCCAATGTAGTTGAACATGTCCAAAAATTAACTGGTGCCGGGTACATCCCTGCCATATAACTTTGTGCCAATTTCAGCATGACCTAGCTTTCAAGCGGTTTTTGGGATGACCAACAGACAAGGAAAAGTAACAATGGACCATGGACACTTAGGATGGCGACTACGTGCATTTACCAAAAATTTTTGTTGGCACATAGAAATGAATTCTAGGACACAGAACAGATATATTTAACAATGGAAATTTACTAAAATTTTGTGATTTCATCTTTTACTCCACCCAAGCTATGACTTACCAGAGATGACTACACCCTTTTTGTACGAGGCTGGGTATCCCCCACTGGCCATAACCACAGCGACAGTGAACCTATCTGAGTAGAACTCGGGACGGGATGAGGCCAGGGTGCCCTTTGTACACGACATCATGGTCAGAAATAGATCGCTCTTCAGTGCTGGTAGAAGCACTTGTGTCTCTGGGTCTCCAAAACGGCAGTTAAACTCCAGAAGTTTGGGACCATCTTTCGTGAGCATTAAGCCAGCATACAGCACACCTGCATTGCAATGGGAATCAATGCATATAACCTATTTGCTTATTTCTAACCCAACACAAAGTGCATAAAAAATATCTCATATCAAATGTAATAACAAAAAATCTAGAAAACTTGTGCAATAATAAAATTTTGATCAAATCTTAGAATAAAAACAAAAAGCTGTTTGGTAATGGGATTTTTGTTTATACTTGTGCAGTGACACAGACTAGTTTATAAGAACCACAAATGATGATGAGGTAGTTGGCACATACTGAAATATTATAAAATGAAAAACAGTCTCATGGTTTAATGTTTTCATTTACTACTATAATGCCCTCTATCTTGGAGTTCCAAGGCCAAGGTGAGAATCAATTCAGTGCCCTAAAACCAGGTACTGAAAGCCAAAAACTAATGTTGCTGACAGTCGGCTGGCAAAAGAGCTTACAGTCAAGTGCTAATGAGATTGACTAACCAACGTAGGGATATCCTTCACTTCGCATGCCATCAACAGCTCTTTGGAGAACATCCACCTCAATTTGCTGAAGGGTAGACTGTGCCACCTGTGGGCAGGGACAGTAGGCTCCCATCCCGCCAGTGTTGGGCCCAGTGTCCCCGTCCCCCAGACGTTTGTGATCTTGGGCTGGTGGCATAGGCACCACAGTGGTACCGTCAGTGAAACAAAGGCACTGAATAAACAAAGGGATAAAGTTACCGAAAGCCCAAGAGTCTGATGGAAGTTTCTCAGTGACTATTGATGCCTTTATATTTTAATACAAATATTAACACTTCAGGACATTATAGAATAAATATACGTAAATAAAACAACAAAAATGGATCACTGAAATTTTCGGATATAATAACATCCTTCGTCAACAGAAACAGAAATAAAGTAAAATCAAACACTATATGACAATTGACATCTGATATATGGCGTAATGAGCATGATACACTTGAACCTAATTGATTGAGCAACAATTGTCATATAGTGTTTGATTTTACTTTATTTCTGTTGCTGTTGACGAAGGATGTTAATATGATCCATTTTTGTTGTTTTATTTACGTATTTTTATTCTACTTTTCGACAAGCGTATCCTTTAGAGGCTCTGGATCGCCTCTATCCGTTTCGGATTTATTTTCTACGTTAAGGAACATTATACAGATGACAAAATGGGAAGTGACACTAGTCAAGACCACATAAAACGAGACAATGAAGATACTCACGAGTTTCTAACCAATCAGAGCATTTTATGTTAAAGACACAGGACTTACCGACACTTCTTCCCCTTCCAACAACTCTTCCACTACAACCACCTCACTGGCTGAACCAAATGTTTTGTTCTGTTCAAGATAAAACAAGACAAGTGATGATTCGTTTCATGAAAGCATGCGATGTGAATTGACGATAAAATCATGTGGCACTTTAGGTTTGAGTCCAAAACTTCTGTCTTGATTACGATGCTGCATGTTGGCAGGAGTTTTCTTTTACAAAAGCACTATTAAACAGCACACCAGTTTAAGCGAATTCTGGCTTCTTCAGTGAATATGACCAACTGTTACATTGTGTGCCCATACAAGAGTGTGTGCCATTCCAAAGTAATATAAGAAGACTCTGGGAAAGATAGAATCAGCAGGCGCAAGTGTGGAGCTCAATAGTCCTTCCTTTTGATTACAATGCAGTTTCAGGACTGCCTCAGTTTGCCAATCACTCGCAAGTAAAAGCCACAAAAGTACACGTAGCACTCACTTTCATGCGCAGTCCTCTTTTTGGCAAGTCAATATGAGGGATTTCATCTGCGGTGCAGTCGTTTTTCTAATGCATTGTGGGATGGTTATTGGCTCTTAAATATCCATTGACTCCACCCATAACTTATGGACATGTAAAGTGATTTATAACTTGCATTTTAAGTTGTGAGACTTAACTCCAATGTGATCAGATGGCACCTCAAGAATCTTTCATGCAAAAGATTTGCAAATCTATGTTTCAATTTGATGCATTTTGAGGCTCTCTCTCAATCGCTTTATGATGGTTGCTAAGTCCTCCTCAAACCAAACAAGAGCAACGCGGAGCGTTGAAATGCGCCCACAATTGCACCGCATACGGTATCCTTCTAGGGTTGTTTATTGGTACCATAAAGTGGCCAGTAGAGGGCATACTTTGCAAAATGGAAAGGCATGGTCATTGTCTCCTCAATAGGCTAGGGGCAAAATGTGAGTAATCTTCATAATACAAGCACATCCTATACACCAGTTGCTTAAAGCACCACAGAAACATAGAATTAAAAACAAATTTACCAACATACGAGATTAGCACAGCATTAGAATGCCAGAAACAAATTTCTACTAGGAACTTTTCCTTCACAGTCACGAAGTAACACAAAGTATACACCTGAAGACCTATGAAAATACAGAGGTCAATGTAAAATACTAAAATTGCCACTAGAGGCAAATACTAAAATTGCCACTAGAGGCATACCGGTAATCAGAATCATCCTAAAGTCGTCATCGTCCGTTGTCAACATCACATAAATACACTTGCTAAATTTAGTAAAGATCCTGCAAACGGTTTGGGAGATACAGCCATGGGCGCAAAAAAACAAAACTGCCACTAGGAGGCGCCACAGTAGTCCAAATCGTCTGAAAATCATTGTCAGCTGTCTTCCTTATAGTAAGCACATACACGCCAATTTTCACAATCATCCTTTGAGCGGTTTGGTTGATAGAGGGGTGGACGCAAAAATACAGACTCGAAAACAGTAAAAATGGCCACTAGGTGGCGCAAACTACGTCGAATCCATCTGAAAACAGTAGGATAGCGTCATCTCACTAATAGGTGCCTACATACCAAATTTCATGAAAATCCGTTCAATACTTTTGAAGATACAAAGGTAAGCGTAAAAAACTAAAATTGCCACTAGGGGGCACACCGGTAGTCGGATCCGTCCGAAAGTTCGCACATGCCGTCCCATTCATGAATGGAACATATGTGCCAAATTTCATGAACGTATGTCAAAGGGTTTTGGAGATAGAGCAGCGGACGCCGGACGGACGCCGCCCGGACGGACGGACGGACGGACGGACAGAGATGACGGCATAATGCGTCCACATATAAATATGTGGGCGCATAAAAAGTATGTTGCAGTCTGGTGCGCTTAAGTGATAACTGTTGTTTTCCATCACCACAACCCAACAATGCATTTGAAAAAACAACAACCCAGTCATAAAAGGAAATTCCCAAATTACCATTTGGTTACGGCCATTGTGCTAGTCTCAATAAAGCCAGCTGCTGACCAACAAAACCTTGTGCTGGACTGTCAAGATTATGCACCATTTCACCAAACATAAAGTAAACTAGTCTCACCCAGCACAACCATTTCAACCTTGATCTACACTGCTCACCTCCAACATCTCTGTAACAGCAAGACATGCCTCTTCCTTGTCTGCAGCCACAACCACTCCTTTCCCCGCAGCCAGGCCACTGGCCTTGACAACCAGCGCAGGGTAATCACAGGTGCGGATGTGATGGCAAGCCTGAGAAAAACCAATCCATACATAAAGAACACAACCATATTAGCACACACACACTCATGCAAAGAGATCATGACCTTCTACTAACCTCTGACCTCTGTTACTGCTGCTGTTCATGTAACTGCCATGCACCTAATATGGCCAATTGAACATGTGACCCCTTCTTGTTAATAACGCTCTAACACACATAGGGCATGGTGTCAGAAGTGGGAAATCACTAAATCTCAATTTTGAACCAAACTTACAATGACCAGGGTTTGGAATGACCAATGGCAGAAAAGAGGAAAATTTTCCAGGTGATGTATCGTTCCACAAATAAATAGACTTGTGTGATAGAAATATTTTTTGTATTGAAAAACTGAAATAAACAGTTGTGTATGAATAAAGTCAAAATAATGATAAAAAAGAGGTGAAAAGAGGAAACTGGAAATCAAAGAAGAGGAAATTGAAACCAAAAAAGAAGAAAACCTCTTAAAAGCAGAAAATCCCATGCCCTGAATGAGTTTCAGTTTAAACTTGAATATTTTAACAAGAGATATTGGTAGCGCACGTCAAAACTTAAACTGGTTAGTGCACCTGATTGGAATCTGTAAATGACTTCCATCTGGCAGTCGGCAAGTTGTGCTTGTCCATGAATTGCTTGGCAAACTCTTTACTGGCTTCAATCCGAGCTGCCTTAGCACTTGGCCCAAAACATGGAATTCCTGTCAGACAGAAACAAAGAAAACATAATTTAAATGGAAATCAGATCATTATCTTAAAAAGTCAGTTTCCAGAATAACACTAATTTCTTACGTATTTAATACACAAAATGACAGACATGTGAAATGTAGCCAAATTTTTCCACAGAAATAGAGACCAAGGACATTTCAGTATTATCATTAGTTTGGTTTGCACGGTTTAGACGGGATAAGATAACACTTAGCAAATTATTGTAGCAATGTTCTTGAAAATTTGAGATACGATAATTTTGGTAATTAATTTCATGCAAAGTTAGCGAAGAATTACAAGTAAGAGAAAACCAGTGTTCTTGAAACAAATGCACAACAGGACATAACATTAAACATGATCAGAGTGAAAAACGTTGCGTTTGACTAAAACTGATTAGCTGTGAAACGGAGCAAACACAAAAATCAGATACTCCTCTTCTGGAAGTCAATAGACCAAAATAAACGCTTATACCAGCAGCATTCAGCGCGTCTGCAATTCCATTGGCTAACGGGTCTTCAGGTCCGACGGCGACAAGGGAAATCTTGGTTTCCCGACACCATGAAGAAAGGATGGTGAAGTCTTTTACATTCACATCTGAAAGAGCAGAATATTAATTAAAATGTTATGACAAGCAATCCCAAGTCTCTGTTACAAGTGAATGACATCGCCTTGCCCCACTCATACAGCATTCAGAGGGAACAAGACAGTCTCATCCACCAGTCGACTCACAGAGAACTGCCTGTGAAAAATTACCAAGCCGTCCCCAACTCTACTTTGGTAGCGGCCAGGTGGGAAGTTTGCCGTTTCAAGGGAAGTGATCCTGGGATTTGTCATCTCTGACTTCCGCTACCGATTGAAATGCGCATTAGTCATGTCGTCTGCCGCGGAAAGAAAAAGACTGCTAAGGATTATTTTACAAACCGAGAGATGTTCCAGATACAAACACTGACTCAGATGCAGATAAGACAAATAATCTGGTTTCAGATCATGGTGATAATGCTGGACTTGGTAAAAAAAAAACGCGACTATGCAAGCAATGAATGATGGACATTTTAAAGCACCAAATTTTTGCCCACAACATGAGACTTCCAAACTTAGCAGTTTTCCTCTAGAGAATTAATACTTTGGTTCACAATTGTTCCGTTTATGTTGTGAAATCAGTGCATTTGACACCACAGCAATCAGCACATATCAAGCAGACGCTTAAATTACAGCAGGAAATAAACAGACAGAAGTCAGAATTGTTCCGCAAAAATCGGGCGAGATCGGTGAAGTACTTGCCACCAGTCCATGCGATCACCAGCATTCCTTTTCATTCACTGGCAGGAGGAATTAACTTAGAGAATGAATGTACACTAATGGGGAGCATTTGAGGAGGTACTCGTAAGATACTGCAGGACACGTTACGACCGTAAGAGCCTTTTTGAGTCGACAAGTTTCACGCTACACTAGCAACCTCTGATTTCATTCTGTGACCTGGAATTTTCAGGTTTGGCGACCGCAGATTCTGTTTGGTGACCAGGGGTTTTTGCCAGATCGTCAAATGCGACTTGCCATTAGGCTAAGCATCGAGCGCTGTATTGACAAAAGTTTTGAGGTAGAATCCTTTGTTATGTTTTTTTAATTCGGGAAGTTGCCATTCCAAGTTACTTGAAATAACATCATCGACCAAATGAGAGTTTTAACACCGTGAGAAGCACCTTACCTGTGTTTTTTACTTTCCCGCCACATAACAGGGTGCCTGCATTGCCTGGGCTCACATACACTTTCTCGACATGTTCCGACTGAGCTAACTTCCATGCCATGGCATGCTCTCGTCCACCGCTCCCAATAACCAGAACATTGTGTTTGTCCACCATTCTGTGGTGCCTGAGGTTAACACCTGTATTTAGCAAAGAAGAAAAACATCAAAGTTCTGAAGACCTGTACATTTAGGCTTTACTTGCCACACACTTTTGAGGACCAGAAATTTATCAATTGACGTATCGCCAGGATTTTGAGTGACGACTTAAAACGCATCGTTTCCAAGTAGCCATTTTACACGACAAACGTTGCCGGGTAAAACTTATTGTTTGTTAGTCGACATTACGCATGGGGGCGGAGCTTGCGAAAAGTCATTTTCAGACCCGCTCAAACTTGCACTTCTGCTCCAAGACCACAAGACCAGCTTTTCTTGAAAACCTAGCACCTACTAAAATCTTTACAAAATGCACTTGAGTAGCACATTACTATGTCATGCAGGAAAGCATACATGGTTCGAAAGAAGAACAAGAAGCCAAAAATTGCAACAATTGAACAAGTCGACACTCCTAGTCTGTTATTGATGCTACATACACATTTCAGACTCATTCATTTTAAACAGCAATGGTCCAAATATGACTACTGTTTTCACATCATCAATTTTACACTTAAAATACCACGTATAAGGTGCTTTCTTTCCTTCGCAATCCCTTCTGGTTTTTCCATAAAATTTAAAAAAGGCCCATGTGCAGATATTCGGAAAACGACCTTTCAAAAATGTCTCGACTGAATTCAAGCATTCGACTGGGCGTATATTTAGAAAAGGGGAGAGTATTTTCGTAAACCGCATCATTAAAACTGTCCTTCTTACTGTGGTAATACGGTTACCATAGTTACCAATACAGTCACCCAAGACAGTACTTGACACAGGCGAAAATGTCCTTCAAAAAAGTAAAACTTTGCACACGTGCAATCTAATAAACAACATAGTACATAGGCAGTGCAGGCTGGCTGTTTGTGTCTGAGACTTGAACAGAATTCAATGTAACGGGTGTCTGTTTAATACTTGGGAAGAATGACCACCTCTGGTCGGGCCACACAAGAGTTGTGCAAGTGTGTAGGCCTGCCCTGAGCTGATGAGTTGTAGTTCAGTGTACTGAAGAGCGGTTGGGGGAAAGGTAAAGGTAGAGTAAACAGGTCCCTCTTCAATGGTTGCCAGTGAATACTGGTTAACAGAAACTATTTTTAAGAACGTACGGGTGATTGCAGTGGCACTAATCGAATACAGCGGTCCTTGATTATGGGAATACAGCACTCACTGAAAAACGGAATAATTTGTTCTCCAAACCATTGATAGGGATTGATTATTTGATAGTAGTGGTGACTAGTGACTGACATTCGACAGTGCCTATTTCAGCGATTTTCAATACTTTGTTTCAAATTCAAGGATTTTTTCAAGGCCTGCGCGGACCATGGGGAAGATGGGCCTAATGTTGAAACAAGTTGTGGCATACATACTGTGACTTAAGCTGAAATAGAACTTACAAATTTAAAATATCAAGCACACAATGCGAATGACACCTTACCGAACACGCGGCTTTCAACCAATATCTAGCGACACCTGGTGTTAGATGCTCGAGCCACATGGTGTTGGAAAATAGCCAACATGGGGTAAAAGCTTTGCGAGAACAGAGACACCGTCTTTGGCGTGAACTCGGAATCCCTGCATAATCCCTTAAGATCGACTACGCGGGTCCTTGGAATGGGATACTCATAAAGGCAATCAGGTGAAATTTTTTTTCATTGAACAAAGCATTCTCCCAAAGCAGTGGCGGATTCATGGGAGGAGGGGGCCAAGGAGGCCATGGCAGCCTAAAATTCTCACATATTCCATTTATCAATTTGGAGGTGCGAATGTCTGATGGGCAAATTTTGGCTAATACTCAGCCTCTGCAAAGTTTACTGAAGCTTGTGTCACAGAAACGGAAGAATATGTTTGGTGATTAAGATAGCTAGTATTTGAAAAGAGGTTGGTTAAAGTTTACATGGTTTCATTAAAAACTGCTTTAGTGCAGTGCAGATCCTTATCAACGTGAACACTATTATTTTAGTGAACGTGCCAAGTTTGTCAGGTGTATTCTTAGTTCACGCGTTCGCAAGTTTGAGATTCCAAGTTCACCGCGCAGCAGTTGCACGGCAGCAACACGATATTGCGAGTACTATGCATACACTGACAAAAACGGTCCGATACTGAATATCCATAGAACCGGAATATCCAAGGACGGATCCAGGAAATCGAGTCACTAATCGTGGACGTGTAGTCAACAGTAATCATACACGGTACCAAGTGTTTACATTTATTTAATAAATCATTTTAAAACATCAAATTTTATCCTGGCAATGAAAAAAAAATGCTTGAAATGCACAAGAAAATTATTTATACGACAGTGTGATCCCATGTTTGTAATTATAGTCTCCTAATTCTGTATTTCCTTAAAAATCGCAATCGTGAAAATTTTCGCAGCCATGACATATAGGAAATTCTACTTTCTGATTCTATAAGTTACACATGGCCAGCACGTCTGCAATTTTCTATGAAGGCATTTTGGCTAAAGAACCCAGCTTTCAAAATGAATTCGTCAATACTCCTTGCAAATTTCAAAAAAATCCACCACTGACATCCTGTTCAGAATTTAAGGGAAATACGGGCCACAGTGTAAATAAGTCGCTGGACTTAACTGCGTCATCATCGGTTTATTTCATGTTCTAGTATGTTATATACTTTTGTATTTTTACAACGATGTTGTTTAGCAGTTTTTTCAGATATGTCAAATATTTTTTCCTATCTGTCTATCTATTCAGAGTACACATTGTTTGAAAATCCACCAGTTCGTGTAAGTTTGCTTCTATACATACAGGTAAGCCTCCCATAACGATTTAACCGGCAGTGTATTGTTAAATTAGAAAATGAAAGCCCATGCAAAGATGTGATCAGGGGCGGATCCAGGATTTTGAGTTAGGGGGGGCCAGGGCAGAGTATTGGTCAGGATTTTGCCAGTCAGACATTCGCACTCCCGAACTGCCAATTTTAGGGGGGCCTTGGCCACCTTGGCCCTCCTTTGAATCCGCTACTGATGATGTAGAGTTTCTAAAACTTAAGGTGGACCCTTGGGTGGGGAATTGAATCTAAAAGGCACCCACTTATTTTGGATTTGCTGGTGTGAAAAAATCCACCCGGCGTGTGAGCGAAAAGGGGGCAAGAAGCTTACGTACCAGTACGTGTCTGGCCCATGGCTTACTCCTAAAGTTTGCTTCAATAGTCACACAAGGCAATGCAATATCTTTTATCATACTAGAGTTCTATGCTTTTATAGAACAATCCACATGCTCCCGCACTCTCCAGAATTTTTATTTTGGCATACCGTGAATAATACGCATTTCTAAAAATAGGCGACAAAAACAGAAATAAATATTTCTGTTTTTGTTGACAAAGGAAGTTATTACATCCGAAAATTTCAAATTTCAGTTGATCCATTCTTGTTGTTTTATTTACCGATTTATATTCTTCATTTCATGAAACAATAGTATCCTTGTGAGAATCTGGATCGCCTTATTTAGTTTCAGATATATTTTCTACGTTAAAAATAGTCGGGAATTTTCACCGCTCGTCCTTCTGTTCTGAGCGGCTTGTACCAGGATCAAAGAGAGTGTGGAGCTGGAATCAGGTACAATTGTGATGACTGCATTGTCAGAAGCGAGCAAGACCCAATTAAATGCAATTATCCGATCATAAACAGTATTAAACATCTCTGACTGTACATAATGGCGAGTTTTCAAAATGCATTAACTACTAATTTTCCTTATAAACGAACACCACGGCGGTATTCAGCTGAAAAAAACAAACAAGTACGGTTTTCGATTTTTAAAAATCGATGAACTAATATTAATCTAAAAACTACAACCATTGGGTACGATTGAAGATAAATTACCGCGCGTATTGATATACTCGGTGGATATACAAACGCTGATCAGAGTTAACAATATCACATGGATTCATTTTTTAATGTTCTTTCAATCTCGTTTAACCAGATTTTTGGCCAGGAAACACTGAGTTGTTGTGTGCCCACTTTTCATTTTTTATTACTGACAAAGAGCTAGAATAGTTATATAGTCAGTTTCATCGAAATTGTCCAGAGATTCCAAATCTTCAGTTTGGTTATCACCATATTTGCATTGTTTTGGTACTTCAAATTCAAAAGATAAAAAGTTATCAATCTGTTCCCGGTAAAAAAATGGGCAGAGGCATTAAAAATTAAGTAAAGAAAGACAATATGAAACTTATCGTTCCTTTGGGAAGTGGCCCTTTGTGAAGACTAAACACAAGTTAACTTTTTTAGTCATTTTGTAATATTTATAATGTACGAAGTTAGAACTACTCTCCAGAGTTGCAGGCTGTCACTCTGCAAATGTCAGAGCAAAACAAATTGGGTTACTAACAACAACCATTGTTGAGACAGTAATGCTAACAATTACCTTTCCAATTCATTAGCTCAGATCTGAATAGGCCTCGTAAAAGTTGTCTGGGGCTTGGGGAATCAGAGCGGTCACCAGTGTAAGCTAGAAATTTTCCACATAGCAGGGGCATCAGTCCAGTGCTGTAGTGGGGCATAGGGGCACGTAGGCGCAGCCAACCACCTTTTGGCATTTGAACGTAGCGCCTACACACCGTAAGTTACCTTCAGTGCTCAAGGTGATACGGTGGGCTTTGGGCGCCTACTTACCACTAATTTTACCACTACAGCACTGGGCATCCCCGCCAGTGTCGGTTGTGGCATTGCACCGGAGAAAATGACATGACGAGAGAAAATCCGCTTCGTATTTTAAAGAAACATTATCAGTCTTGGTGCCGAAAAAATGCATTTTGGATAAGATACACTGTTTATTTAGGCTATTAGCATTGGCCAAAGCTACAAACAAAAGATCCACTGTGTTACATTTGTGCATACTAACGAGTCAAACGTGCACATGTTCACGTGTACATCCCGTGCGTGTTGACAACAATCAGGCTTGAAATTCCGTATTAGACCACTGCTATGACCGCGGACGGAGATGGGAGGTCAACGTCCGCGCAACTGCTAATTTCTATAAAATTACTCTTCTCGCAGAGGATGTGCCTCTAATAAGGTCTAAATTAAATGTTGAATACTCAACCGTTGAAAGAAATGAACATATGGGGTCCACACTGATTCTTCAAGTTTTCGTTAAGTAAAAATCTGCGCGTTCCTTCCAATGCAATCCGACAATATCGCATGTAGGTCTGCGAACGACATTTTGACAATGCACGCAGGGCCTACCGACAAGTGGTTGTTGTATAGATTCGATAATCACAGTTCATGTTCAAAAGAACGTTTAGTTTTCTAATTCGTTCGAAGCCCAATGTTTCGGCTCGTGCTGCGTTTATACAGTATTCACCGTGCCAGATGATTCGATTCTTGCGTGTTTCATTCACTCCTCCAAATGCTCTTCATGGGCGGCGCACCATAGCGGGCTGAGGGGGCTATTGCCCCCCACACTTATTTCAGTGCTTCCCTGCCCATGTCTTGGTCAGATAAATGCAAATGCTACACACAGAAACGAACTGTTCGGACGACTTTACCACTTCACTTTGAGGGAAGAACGCCACCTTGCCCACTAGCCTACCTGCCGAAAAGTCAAGACAGGACTTGTTACCACACATGGCAATTGGTCTCATATTGTTCCTTCAATTGGAGGTGATTTTAAGTCTTCAAAAGAACTGGCAGTTCGTTATTGCCTTCAAACTCTACAAGTTGGTTTGTCAGGGCGTGTCATTTAACAGGGAGCATAGCCTCACGGAAGAACTGTCAGTACGTTCTGTAACAAGAAATGTCTTCTCATCTGAGTAAGGACCAAGTCAAGATTAATCACACATTGGTAAGTGGTCTACATCAAAAATTTAGTTCTTGGACGGAAGGAGGGTTGATGGTGGCTAGGGAAGCTATAAGACAATAACGGCGCTACAAGGATGAAGCCAAATCTACGCTGTTGCCGGTCCGACATAGCTTGATTGAATACGACAGTTTTTCAGAGACAAAACGTATCCTCAACATGTGTGTATCACATTTTTTCATTCCAATTTCCTCGAAGGCCTACGTATAGTTAGCGTATTGCCGACTAGCGTAATGCCGTCAATGCTAGTGACGCCTGAGTAAACTATAGTACATGCATACACGTGACATACATTCATTTGGTAGAGGTTTTCTCCCATAGTTCATTGTTTCTGCAGCATTACGTCAACTACAAGAGATTATTGACCCCTCAAAGCTATCCTGCCAAATTAATTCGACAGGAAAGATCGATCTTACTAGTAGCAGTCACCGAACTAGTTCATCGCATGCGCGCATAGCCTTTAATATGGGGGGGTTGAATTTCTGGCGATGTGGACCTTTGCTGACGAAAAAGCGGGACTAAAACAAGGAAAAAAAACCCGGGTACCACCTTCAGTGCGTCTGCGCCTTTTTAGTGTACTTTTGGGTCGTTTTCTCGAGCTTTTGTTTCTCTAAGTCGGACCTTTTTGCCCAATTCGCCAAATGGGGGGCTCGTTCGAGACCCCCGGACCCCCCTGGGTGCGCGCATGCATCATGATTTATTATTTAGCAAACTTTGAGAGAAATCATCGACAACCATTAATGTTCACAAAGTAATTAATTTTGCAGCGCAAATTGAAAATTTTTGTTACATCCTCTAGGTATCTTTTCAGTTATATAACAAATAACAAAAAGCATCCTCTAACGCCCTGTTTGTCAGTGCTTTTCTTTCGGCTAACGTATACACAATAGGAGAAGCTATGCATGAAAGGGGTAATAAAACTGCAACTATTGTCAAAAACTAACTTTTCATTGAGACTGCCTGGGGTCATAAAATCGGTCTCATTCCAGTGGCAGATTTAGAGGGTGGCCCAACGGGGCCATGCCCCCCTAAAATTCTCCCAGACTCCATTTGGGAGTTCGAGGGTGCGAATGTCTAACGGGCACTCTGCTCTGGTCCCCCTAACTCAAAATCTTGGATCTGCCACTGCATCCTCTTCGGTCCCCAGACTATACACGATTTGTATGCTTGAGAAGAACCGACAGGTCGTCATTACTCCAGACCATACTAACTAAGTTGCTTGACAACCCGATAGTTTTAGTTGGCAAGACAGCATCTGATGTCTTTTCTGGAAACTGCAGCTGATTTATTGTAACCAATTCAAACAATGGATAAGAACGCAATGACGTTGCTTCGAAAGAGGAATTAAGCATATGAAATACAAGAGAACGAATTTCGCTGATGACCAATGAAACGCCAGTTGTTCACAAGTACAAAGTACATAATGTCGACTATCTCTCATGCCGAAGCAGACTTAATACACTACAGATTTTTTTTTCTCGTTGACTAGAAACCAATAAATATAAACTTCTAATCTTATAACACTAAAATGAAATATCCTGAAACTGAGAAAAAACGTTGAAGTAAATGAAGGCAAATTAGTTTAGGAGAGACAATAAAACGTATAAAAAGACCAATAAGAAGGGACAAATTTAATAAAACTCAAGTGACTGGCTCTTCCACAGCGGAGGTATGTTAACATATAGGCAATTTACCCGGCAATCACCACTAATGAAGAGCACATCGCTGGAACGTTCCGGTTTCATTAAATTTGCAGGGTCCATACTAGTACTTTTAACTTTTTACGTGTATATTTCAGGTAACAGGCGTATTTGTTTACACCATTATGAAAATTAAAAACATTGTAAATCAATAAACTTAACCAGAAAGAATCTAATCTTCAGTTCAATGGTACGAAAGTAAATCTTATCATTCTAATGAAAAATGGTCAAGGCATCCATCAATAAGTTGCGCACTGGCGCGGATTATGAGACATTGAGTGTTCTTAGATCGATTGTAAAACAGAATCAGAAGTGTGAAAGTAATTTTGTGCGTTGACTGCCGCTGATTTTAACTTCTTTAAAGGGAACGTAATAGTTTTCGACGTTATGTTCTAGTCAATAATATCATACATCTCAACTCCCTCAAGTCCCCACCTGTATCGAACTCCTGCAAACATCTAGTACATTTAAAGAAAAAATCCATAAGATCTGTAAACTCGGTTGTAATGTGACATTCAGTGAAATAAGACATGCTCATACAAACTAGTGAGTAGCACAGCTGCATCAAACACTATTTGCCCATGATCAAAAGTAGAACTAAGTCTCGCTATCACGAGATAACGCGCGATTTCATAAGACTACTGGCTGTTTGTGGTTGTTGGGCGTTTGCTCTTTTATCATCGTGGGAACTGACTATAGTTCTAAATAAACATTAAAATTTTTGAAGGGTTGAATCTATGTAACTTTATTTGTACGCTGGGATACCACTTTCATTGAATGAAATCCGTATAAAATATGTGCCATTCAGTATAGGATGACAAGTATGTAATACAGATCACTGGTTATGTAGGAGATGCATCTTTTTCTGTTAATTAATTTCATAGGCACCAATTTGCTATCCACACGTGACAACAAAAGGCCACCATCTTGGATCTGCACTCATTTCCACTGAATAAACCCAATGTCTATTGCACACTGTCTCTGCAGGTCATTCCTGCACACTGAAAAGTGAAATAAGAACCTAGATTGGGCGCTTTGCTAGGTCATTCATGTATCTCCACGACAACCAAGAACCCACATTTTTTACCATAGGTAACACCAAAAGCTGTGTCGTTCCCTTTAATACTCATACTGACGTGAGTGTAAATCATATGAACACAAATTACTTTCCAGTCCAATACTGATGCAACTCATGAACACATCCGAAACATCCGATCTGCACAATTCATTCAGGTGAAATGCAAACAAAACACATGTATGGAAAAACGGAAAGATTCTCCAACTGACCACAGCTATTAAAAACAGCTTTCAACAAGTAATTATTTTGAAAAATCACACTTGCACAAACATGCCTGAATTACTTCCTTGCAGCAAGAAACTCAGATTTGTAAGCAAATACTCAAAGATAAAACTTCCAGTCTTGCTGATAATATGGGGTCAAAAGCTGCATTTGGGAGAGGGCAAACTAGAGGCTGATTTCACAACAGGAACTTTGGTTAACTTATGGCTAACCAAAGGTCATTTGTAAAGGAGACAAACGCATGGGTGAAGAAGCAAGTGAACGCCTATGGCCCATCTGTGGATAACTGTGTAGAAATAGTGAAGCAGCACACATTATTTGATACACAATTGGAACAATTATTACTACTATTATTTCAGTAAATGCACATTTTGCCGCTGCAGCAATTTGTCAATTGTTTTTGGGAATAACACATAACCAAAGATCTCATTCCCTCTACTTGCAACTACCAGTTGGCGCCATCTTGTGACCAGGGTCAGCTCCATAGTCAGGTACAAAGGTCCATGGTTCCACCAGAGTGGTTGACTAGGGTAGTTCATCTCCACCTACTGTGACTAATGTTGTGACTAAGGTTCTAGGTGAATCCCCCAGAGTGTGATCCCAGTCAATATTCATCCTCTTGTTATTACTCTTCTGACCTCTAACCCATGGAACCTGTTTATCAAAGTGAGGTTATGCATTATTTTGTCTTTTAACAATATCCAAATCCAGAAAATGGACACCTCAAATCAAGGAGTAGCCTCACATAAAAAAATATTTCCAAAACACCAAGTTTTGGTCTTTTCTGTTATTTGAAAATTTTGACTTTTTTATTTTTGAGGCTGGATTATGAGTTTTTCAGCTTTACTTCTCAGATACAATTTCATGGTCAATTTCAAGACACCAACTAACCATGCCCACATTCTACACTGAGCCCTTGACTTGAACTAACAAGAGCTTTCATGCAACAATCCCTATTAGATGACAAGCACAAAAACACTCCAGTTACAGCTGCTATCCATTCACTTTCTGTTTAAAAAACTATTTAGATCACTTGCTTTTATAATCATAGATTATAGACAACAGATTCGCAACTCCGACATTTTCTTGTGTACTATCCTAGAGGAGGCGCCACTCTCCTAAATTATCTGGTGCAAGTTTCCGGTTAGTGTATTGTGACGGAAAATTCTTGCATCTACTTTACTGCCCAGTACAACGAAAAAAACTAATCATTTCAGCATTGAAACGCTGTTCAAAGTCTTCCAATAGTAGAACTGTTGGTATCATGAGTTCTTTTAGAAATGCTACCACCCAACCACACAACAGCCGACCATGATTAGCAGACGAAGTACTTGCCGGAAATATTACCAGATAATTTGGCCAGGTGTCACCAGTGTACAATGACGTAATTGCCTCAATAAGAGCACAGATTTTGTCCATTGAAAGTATTGGCTGTCCATGTACTATAGTCTATGTTTTTAAAAACAGTGAGTGGGTTGAACTTGTTAATAACTCAGAGTAGCCTCCAGCGCATAATATGACCAACCATACCAAGCGTATTGATCCTCATTTCAAGGAAAAACTTACAGCCTAACACAAATCATTACTAATCATAGTACAGGAGAAGGTCAGATGATTATTATAGTCTAATTCAAAAGTGATTTTTGACAGAAGGTGGATTTATAGCAAAATTAATGTAAGGACAACTGGTGCACAATAAAGGCAACTATTGGTATAGGTATCAAGTGAGCTTGTAAATACACAAAATACATGACTTTGCAATCACAGCATCTCAAGCTTTAAAATAAAAAAATGCAATCTCGGTCATGGAAGTTCGTTGATTGTACTATCGTGCCTTGTCTTCCGTTGGAAGCCTTCGCTGTCTTCGATTCCACTTGCCTTAGTGGAGTTCGACAAGGCAGCGGTGCGATTGAAGTCAATGCTGGCATACATGTCAGTACGTTTCGTTGGAGACTCAGGAAATGTCAGACTAGTTGGCGAGTGTGTCTGTCCTGTGTCACTTCCATTATCAAGATCGAGTTCTATGTAGTTGATTCTGTTGACCGTGGCTTCAACACTATGTGGCGCTCCTGCTGGTAAGGTGTGATATGCCGCTGATGCAGCTCCATTCAAGTCTACATTGCAATACATTCTCTGGTCTTCGGCACAAATGCTCCGCGAGTGGCTCGAGAGAGGACTGTCCCTGTCTGATGTGACATTCATGTAAACCGTGGCGGCTGCAGACGCAGAGTGGTCTAAATCTGCATATGCTAATGACGAGCTAGCACCAGCCATAGGCATGGACGGTGGATTATTCTTGACAGGATTCAGTTTATCTACATCAATGTCCGCATACTTTGTTTTCGTAGTCCCATTGCACGTTGGAGACTGCGCCGGTTCGAGTTCAAACAAGTTCTCTGCACTGCGCGGTAAGTCCAGTACAGCATAGTTAATAGTATGGCCGTTGGTGTGACTGTGATTCGTCACTGATGAATTATTCACCATGGACACCCGCACATGTGATGATTGGAGTGCATGCCTGTTACTGGCCTGCGGTACAGTGTTCATGTACCTGGGTGGTTGTGACTGGCGTGCAGCCCCATTAATGTACACTGTGTCTCTCAATATCTCGTCATTGCGACCGCCTGTGTCAGGGCTGTGAGAGCTAACGGATTCTGGCCGACTGTGTGAGGACGAGAAATGTTGGCGGTCTTCCTGTTGCCCTGCCATCTGAATACAGTCCTGCAGAGTATTGAACAGTAGCTCCGCCCTTTGACATTTGAACGCAAATATGCCTGGCCCTGTAGGACACCGACGACCACTTTCAAACGAGAAAAGCTCAGTTTCAAATCCGTATCGACGCAAGCACTTCAAAGGCCATTTAATTGGCTCGCGGTTCTTCTGAAGCAGTATTAACTCATTGTCTGATATCTCAATGAATCCTTCGTTGACTTCTCGACCGTGATCATCAACGTTCAACACATGAAACATGCGTGGGTTGATATCGTTCACATCCGGCTTAGCTTGTGCACACCCCATGATGTAAGGACACTACCTGTGAACAGAACAACAGGGTTATGAAGTTGTTTGTAAAGCATACGATTTTTGAGATGAAACTAAAGGCAGTTAGAATTTCACCTGTAACTTTCCAGCAATGGCTCTTTGTATAGCATGGACAGTCCTCATTGTAGTTGCAGGGTTATCACCTAACTGTCGAGGTGATACAACTTACATGTCAAGTCGCAGTAACTGGTCACTGACAAGAACTTTGTTTATAGAAGGAAACTGAACCGTAGACACCATGGGTGACCGACAGTGCCAAATGCTGTGTCTGTATATAACTGACTGAATTATTATTCCGATGTAAAGAAGGGGAAGCGGAAGACAAAAATGATTGTGGCAAAAATCTAATCAACCTTTGCTTGCCTTTTCTGCACCTCTCCATTTTTGTTTCAATCTTGCAAGCGTTGTTTGAAAAGCCATGTAAATCACTGATCCAGTTTCAGTTATCTCCCATGCATCACGTCTACAACTACGAGTTGCGCAAAGTGTATAATAGAGCTGCATGCAATGAGGGCAAATCCAGTAAAATTTCACCAATTGTGGACCTAGGAACCTCACTGTGGACAAAGCAACTGCCAATATTGACATTTTCTCATTTCCAAGATCTTCTTGCGCTGTTGTGAGTGCCCAGTACTTTTCAAAATTCCTCTGATGGTGGATGTATAAAACCCGGCAAATAGTCGGATATAACGTGCCAACATTTTGAGAACCAGTTTGATGCCCATTATTCAGTGGGGAAACTGGTTCTCAAAATGCGGGCAGACGTTATACGCGACTACTACCCAAAATTCTGAATACTGTAAAGCATTAATTTAATGAGCTATATCAAAATGAAAATGATTAAGTAATTCCACCTGACGTTTTGTCTCTTAAATTGGTGGGATTTTACCCTTTATGTAGTTAAGAGAGTTTATTTATCAACCATCACCATTGTTCAAGTTGTATTTTGCTCTGATAAATCAATCTGATTATTCTCCTTACTATGATAAGATTCTATGCTCGATACCAACAAAAATATCGAAATCACTAGTGACTCAAGGACAAGCTTTAGTTTATTGGGTGGGCCAATACTAAGATTGCAAAAAATGGCCCATGTATACATTATCTGTTGCTGGGTAATTCAATAATAATTCAAGATCAGATAACAGTAATGTTTTTAGACCTAATCGCTTGTGTTAAGATTTCTACATTGACAGCTACATAGCACCAAAACATACTTTTACATTTATTTTGTAGATAAGCCAAGAATAATAAACTGTCCTGTTTCCTAGGAAACTCTGCTGGTTTGCCACTCACTGGGGAAAGTCTACAAACAATGTTTTGATTGTGGTTCCTGTGTGCCTATATTTGGGAAGTTTCATGAGTTATTGAAAATTCTGGATAAGTGTTTGGCCTGAACTTCCCTGTCAAGAGATCAAACATCAGCAGCAAAGTTTTCAACTGACTAATGTCCAAGGAAACTCCATCATGAAGCAAACACTGATAAAACTAAAGGGCCATCCACACATCCACACACAGACTAACTCTAGAACCAGTTACTCCTGGAACAAATTGTTGCTATGTTTAAGTGCTGTCTGGACGCTATTTAAACTAGCACAACTTACGCCAATTGTGAGGACTTATTGGACACATAATCCACGTGGGTAACTTGTTCTAAGGTAACTTGCGTCACTTGTAAATCTTGTGTGGCTGCAAAAAAGGGGTAGGGTGGAAGTAATTATCAGCTGTGGTTAGACAGACGGGTTTTCTCTTGTGTGGCGTAATGGCATCAGGTTTCATTGTCACGCACAGAGCGACAACATTGGCCTAACCCTAGTTCTTGGACATGTGTTACATGGGGTAAGTTGCACTAGTGCAAGTTGTTCTAAGGTAGGCTGTGTGTGGATGGGACTTAATATTTTCACATCCTGGTCTCGCAAAAGGTGAGGACTAAATATCAATAGAAGATATAAATTCCAAAGTAAGAAGGTTGACGTACTGACGCTCATTTTGCACTGCATTGGCAACTGGCTACCCTTAGTTAACAAGAACATAAACACCCTAGTCTTGCACTTAACCATCACACTTGCCGCTCACTAGACTGAATTTTCTCAAAATAGAGGACCCTGGCAGTCCAGGATTCATGATCACCATAGTGAACCAATTTTCATCCATCAAGCAACAGACACTAATGACATTTTCCCACCAAGGATGTCTTTTAAAAGTTAATTAGTATAAACAGACAATTACAAAAAACATTCACACATGCTTCACACACACCCCACCAAGTCAACATACAAAAGAGGACAGTAAATGCAAACTGCAAAGTGAGCTAAGAGCTTTCCCATAAGCTTCAACATAACTGATGCTGAAATCCCACGATGACGAAAAGGTCAGCAAAGCTATCACAAGGTGGTGCTTTGCAACAACATAATGCAAAGGGTGTGCATACCTTCACTTAAAAAATACAATGATAGCACTATGTGCTAGTTATAAAATTGTGAATGGCATTCTCAACTAAAACAGACCGGTGGTGGCCTGTTCTAAACATGATTACTGCAGCTGAAGCATCAAGCCATGTCTAACTGAAGGTGAGGTCAAAGGGCAACAAGAAAGTCAAAGACCAGTACAATCATGTAAAACTGGGCTGAACTAGAATACAGCGAAACTCGAATCTTGCTGTATTAACCCAAAATGCCACAACATGAGTCAAGAACTTAGGTATTTTGCGCCACTGAAGTACAAGAAAACGAGTGAATAAAGCAAATTCGCCTGGTTAATTTTGAATTGAACAGAATTGCCTTTCAAGTCCGCTACTTTCTATACCATTGTAATCAGGAATTTTCCCCACGACCATTCACCTCGACGGTTTCCAACATGACCATTGACCAGGGCGAAAATGTGCCTGATATTCCAAAATAAGGCCAGCGAAAAAAGGACCTGGCATTCTTACCTCCTAAAGAAAGGAGAGTTCCATCACTTTGCAATCCTGGATGGCCATATTGTACAACTGACACAGTGTTCATGGAGGAGGGAAAGTGCACATAGACAATCTATCCATTCTGTTATTCACACCTTATTATCCATGGTACATTAGAGGCACATCATCAGAAAGCTATAAACTATTGCAAAGCTGTGCTGAGATTATCTGGACGGGGTAATTAGTTTCTGCTGAGATGAATAAATTAAAGGCACTAGAGGCTGACGAGCCATTTTTCCATACACAAAAGATGACACTAAAAGACAACATAAAAGAAGTCTCAAGAGTGAGGAATGGCTTATCATGACTTTCCTCCGTGAATAAAAAACATGTTGAAAATGACCTTCCCTCCAATTTTGTATTAAAACAGATATGTTAAATAATTAGTGTTATGCCTGGTCAGTCAACAGGATATACAAATTCATTAAATAATTAGTGTTGCCCCTGGTCAGTCAACAGAGTCCACACATTCATTAAATAAATAATTAATGTTTTACCTGGTCAGTCAACAGAATACACAAATTCATTAAATAATTAGTGTTGCCCCTGGTCAGCCAACAGAATACACAAATTCATTAAATAATTAGTGTTATGCCTGGTCAGTCAACAGAATACATAAATTCAATCACCAAAGTACTGTCCACACAAAGACTTACCCTAGACCAAGTTACTCCTGGAAGAGTTGTTGCTAGGTTTGAGTGCTGTCTGGACACTATTTAAACTAGTGCAACTTACCTCACTTGTGACAACTTACTCCATCTTATCGAGGTGGATAACTTGTTCTAGGGTAACTTGCGCTACTTGCTATTGTGGTGTGGCCGCAAACGTGGGGTAGAACGGAAGTAATTATCAGCCGCGGTTACATACAGACAGGTTTTCTTTTGTGCGCTGTCCTCACATAAGGTGTTCATTGTCACGTAAAGAGTGACAACTTCCACCTTACCCTAGTTATCAGATATGTGCATGTGGACGCTCCACTTAAAGTGTGATATGTTGCTCCAGTGCAAGTTGTTATAAGCTAGGTTGTGTGGACAGAACTCAAGTTAGTCAGGTGTGCACACATTGCCTTTTTGTGCCTGACCTATCTGGTACTTTCTCTTTAGGGTCTTTCTTCCTAATGTAAAGCCGGCTATGTTTTGCTGAGTTGCGATCAGTGTGAAAGCCAAACTTCGTTGCTGGATTGATGTTAACAGCACCAGTTAATTGCACAAGTGGATTTTACATCAAAGTGTCCATGCTGTGGTTGGGTATGAACGGTCAACTTCGGTCTTTTTGAAGTTATCAGCAGGGGCAACTGCTATCCGAGTGTCAACAAGGGGGAGTGCTGTCACTAATATTTGTTAATATCTTGCTCAATTAATAATGACCAGTCAAATGAAAATCGGTAGTATGTTGCTTACTCTACAGACAAGTTCTCAACCTGCTGCATTAAAATAGTCTTAACGAATGCAGAACGCCCATGCTGTACAAAAACCTAAGGTGAAGGTCACCTTATGCGTCTGTGATACCTTGGTAGTATCCTGTTTGGTCTCTCAACCTACCTATAGAATGCACGCTGAGTATGGGAACGTGACAACCCAATGTGAGAGACAAGGCAATAAGTTAGATGATGATAGCGTCACCACCGTTTAGTTCGACATCGACTACTGAGGTCAGGATGACTGGCTCTATTAAGTTCTCTGTTAACATTAACTTTCTCTCGTAGCGGAGTTGAGTCTATATGAAAGGACCTTTTCTAAAGTGCAGTGCTTTGGGGTTTAAATCTACATGTACTGGTAGTAGAATGAGAACTTCAAAATTTGTCTGAAAGCAACGGTTGCAAACATGATCTCCCCATAAAGTTCTGAATCAAATTTCTCCAAAATCTTCTGAGCTCTTTTGAAGTATCCCCTGTTGAACTGTTTTGTTTTTGAAGATAAAATTATTTTTTATCCTTTTTGTTTGTGTATACAACATTGACGTTTCTTTATAAAGAAACATTTTCTTGAAAAACAAAAGTTAAAGTGTTTCATACACAGACAACACCACCTGCCAACAAGGTTGAAGACATCCAAATTAACCTTTCACACAACATGGAAGCTCCAGTGTTAAATCCAGTTATGGTAATTTGTGACTTTAACTACCATAAAAGACTGACAACACTGCAACAACACCCACACATAGACATTAGTGGGAAAGTCCTTTAGACCAGTCTGAAGCATGTTACACACACTTTAATTATATGCCAAATTAGCCAGTCAACAACAGAAGCTAGGACCACAACTGAAAACTCCACCTGTTACCTTCAGATAAGCACCAGTTGAACATGGAACAGCACTTGGCAAGGATTATATATAAAGCTAAACTTCGAATGCTTTGACAAAAAAGTGCTAATTTACAAATTATGAACTTAACAAGAAATTACCTCAACTATCGCTCTGCTGACAACAGACTGAACATTTGCAAACAGTTTGCTGCTTCAAAGTAAGAGGAACCAGGTTCATCAGTTGCTAGACAGTGTTTTATCAGTGAAAACACAACTGCTTGCACACCCAGTACTGGGCATGATATCTGATAAGGTGACCTGAATGTTTCAACCCAGTTCACATGCTCACTAACTATGTAATGCATGTATGCAGGCTGAGGTTTCATTAAAAATGCACCACATGCATGCATTATAAAGTATTTCAAAAGAAACCCGATTCTGATCAGCAATCATCAAAAAGGTAATAACGGAAAGTCTGGTGTCTGGGGGTAATGAGGATGACATTCTGACATTTTGCACACTAGATCCAATCCCTCAAGGAATAATGAGAGTTCAGGATAATGAGGTCCTGCCTTGAACACACTCATAATGTTGTACTTGCCTCTGCATACTCTTGGAAAAACAATGAAATGCATTTGCTTATTGAGCTATGCTAAATTGAAATATAATTTTGGATTAACATGAAACCGCGAGCAGTTTCACTGGCAAGTTAGAGAGACCATCTATGAAGAGAACATTTTCATCAGCAGTTTGTCCATTTCCTCACCACCAAGTTGCTTTTAAGCAAAATTAGATGTCAAAATACGTTCATTCTCTGTCATAAGTTGATTAATGTGTCAACAAAGAAAGGCCTTGTAGGTGTGTCATTTAAGTAAGCAGCCTAGCTGCAAAAGTGCCAGCAAAAATGCCAACAGTTTAGGGGTAACTCAAGCTACCAGCAAATCACTTGTAACGGCTGATATTACTGGCATTTCAGGTGCTAGTAAAAGTGCTAGTGAAAATACTAGTGTTTTAGCCCGTTTGAGAATAGGGTATTTACTCAGTAGTAATTTTGTACAGTAAAATTTCACCACTTTACATCATAGAGGGCAAGTTAATGAAGTTTTTTAAAATGACAGATCAAGAGAAACAGTGATACATCAAATAATAGATGCCTATCTGCCAAATTTTATGAAAATCGTTGAGGACCTTTGACGATACAGAGGTAAACGTAACAAACTAAAATTGCCACTAGGGGACACACCGTTAGTCGGATTGGTCGGAAAGTTTGCTCATGCAAGAAAAGAACACATACATCAAAGAGTTTTGGACCAGCGGATGCCGGAGAAACGTCAGACGGACGGACGCTGGACTGATGGACAGGGATAACGATATAAAAAACTAAAACTGCCATAAAGAGCCACACCTACAGCCGGATTGGTCTGAAACTCGTCGTCATTCATTATCATCTCCATAGGAACATCTGCCACATTTCACAAAGATCGTCCAAGGAGTGAAGGAGATACAACCGAGGATGCAAAAAAATTGTCACTAGGGGTCACCACAGCTGTCGAACCCGTCCGAAAATTAATGTCAGCCCGGTCTTTTCATCAAGAAAACATCGACCAATTTTCATAATGATCCTTTGAGCAGTTTGGCCGATAGGAAGGTAGACGTCAAAATACAAACTTTTTTTTTTTTTAATTGCCACCAGGTGGTGCAGAATAGGTCAAATCCGTCTGAAAACGGAAGGCATCATCATCTCTTAAACAGAAACTTATTTGCTAAATTTCACGCAAATCCATCACGGAAATCCAAAGATACAGAGGCAAATGTATAAAACTAAAATTGCAACTAGGGAACAGAGCAGTAGTTGAATCGGTCTGAAACTCGTGGTCGTGTGCCGTCAGCTTCATAGATACACATCTGTCACAATCCTGTAAGGGGTTTAGGAGATGCAGCCGTGGATGCTGCCAGATGCCTAGACAGAGATGACAGCAATACCACACGTAAATACGAGGGCACATAATAAGGTTAAAAAGCTAAATAACACTGTTTATGATCTCCCAATGTTTTAGTCAGGACATTAACCTGTTCAGGTACAGGCTCAATGCCAACTTTTGTTTTTAAGTGCACCTTCACGACCCAATCTTCACCCCTCCCTGATGTTCAAGTTCCCTAACACAAGCGCCCAGGACAGTAACCCAATGAGAGCGGTACTTAGAAAACTATACTGTTGACTGGACCACTGCCTTTAGCTACTATTACCATAAAAACTTTGTTGTTGGGAGTCACTCAACTTGCTTTCTTTCTCCATCTGGCTAAGAAATGTGTGAAAACATAAAACATACCTGAGCTCTGCAATACTTAGAGTGAATTCCAAATGTTTATAGAAAAAACTGCATGTCTTTACTTGTAAATTTTCAGCACATTTTCACACCAATATTTTCTATGAAACTTCAGCGTCACAGGTTTACGTTGGCATCCTCCACTTAATTGATCCAGTTATCTGAATGAATTTTAAAAATACAGAAATGCAGAATACATACCGTACCATTCAGCACATTTCCATTGTCTATGATCCCTGGGACTCACAAGTATAACTTGGCATGCTCCACTAATTCATCAATTCATTTGAAAGAAATTTTTAAGACTTACAATACATAAATCTTAAAAGACCTTCAAATATATATTTATATACAGACAACACATTCTTTCACATTGTCACATAACATATACTAATAGGTTCTAAAGAACAGGCAGTGACTCACAAGTTTGTGTTGGAAACTGTCAATCAGTTGTCAACACTGGCGAGGGGCAATCAAGAGCAGGTTGAGAGGGGGGTTATTGACTGTAAGGAGGACTTTTTGCAGTGAATTGGGGAATGGTACTGTTATGCTCCCATGGTCTAGTATTTTCATAAACCGGTAAATACACGTTTTGGCAGACATGTTATCCCAACTGGTGCTTGGAATCAGCAAAATATTTGACCGAGAAAATATTGAGCAATTACACTGAGCGCAACTAATCTACGCACAAGCCACGTAAATGTTACAATTGTCGAGGATTTGTTTCTCTTAAAACAATCAAGAGTAAAAAATATCAAGGAAATTGAATGTCGGCATTTAAAACGCAAGATGGAGAAGTTCAATTGCTCGATGAAAGCACATTACATAAATACTGCGCCATTTACTATTTGTTCGTTATACTCTTTTCAGCAAGATCCATCCAATAACCTGTTTAGGCAATCTTAAACTACTGCCACAAGTGCTGTCATGGATAAGTATTTTTACAACCAACATGAGGTGCTGCAATGTCCTCTGAAGCAGTAAATTTCTGTTCTGATTGTTGTCCGGTGTTGACTTTCTTCATGTCTATTTCAATGTGAAACAGTGCATAAATTTCCACTGTCGCCAAGTCAACACAAGCATGACACGTGAGCGAATAAACTCAAAACTCAGACCTCGCTGAGGCCTCTCGGTACCGACTGAACTTGCTTGCTTTAAAGTGTATTATTGCCTCACTTTTCATTCAACAAGAGCAACGTGGAGCGTTGAAATGCACCCACGAATGCACCGCTAATGTTGTGCTATTAGGGGTGTTTATTTGGAACATGAAAATTTGCAACCAGATGGCACAAAATATGTCGAATCCATCTGAGAACTTGTATGTGTCATCAAAGCTATTTACCAAATTTCATAAAAATCTGTCAAGGAACTTCTGAAAAAACAAAGGAAAAAGAAAAAATGAAATTGCCACTAAGAGGCTATAAGCGCAAAAAACATAACTGCCACAAAGAGGCACCAAAGTAGATAAAGTCGTCGGAAAATCATCGTCAGACTTCCTCTTCCCATTAGGAACATAAATGCCAATTTCCATAACCATCCTTAGAGTGGTTTGGTTGACAGAAAGGCAGACGACAAATAACAAGACTTGAAAACAGTAAAAATGGCTACAAGATGGCGCAAAATGCCTCGAATTTTACCGAAAACCGGATGATAGCGTCACCTCACTAATACTGCCTAACTGCCAAATTTTATGAAAATCCATTGATGATCCTTTAAGATACAGAGGTAAACGTTAAAGACTAAAATTGCCACTAGGAGGCACACCTGTAGCCCACTCCGTCCGAAGTCGTCATCCTCTGTAGTCAACTTCATATAAATACACCAGCAAAATTCAATAAAGATCCTGTAGAGCATTAAGGAGATACAGCCATGGGCGCAAAAACAAACAAAACAGCCACTAGGAGGCGCCATAGCATTCCAAGTCATCGGAAAATCATCGTTAGCCGCCCTCTTCACAGTAAGAACATATATGCCAACTTTCACAATCATACCTAGAGCGGTTTGGTTGAGAGAACGATGGACGCCAAAAAACAGACTCGAAAACAGTAAAAATGGCCACTAGGTGGCGCAAAGTACCCCGAATCCATCTGAAAATGGGAGGATGGCATCATCCCACTAATAGATGTCTAACTGCCAAATTTTATGAAAATCCGTTGAAGACCTCCAAATCTACAGAGGTAAGCGCAAAAAAATTAAAATTGCCACCAGGGGGCACACCAGTAATTGGAGAGGTTCGAAATTCGTTGGCCAACATACTGGGCCACATGTAAGTATACATACACAATTACGGTAGGCATAATGATGTCATTAACATCTGCTTTATTACGCCAACTGTTATTGATAGAAATTTCTAATCATAATTTGATATCATTTAGCTCAACAAGGCCAATCCAAAACAAATCACGTAAGTTCAGAGTGAAACGGCTAGTTAACCAAAACACAATTTATAATCTCACAGTCCACTTATATTGCACTGGTGTTTCACTTTATAGTAAATGTGCAGAAGTGATCAACACCTATCACACTAATCGACTCGCGTGTGTCTTTGCAAAGTTGCTCGTTTAGTACGACATCATTTTGATGATTAGAACCGAGTCAAATAAAATTAAAATGCCAAAAATCCACAGCCTTAATAATTAGGTCACATTTACATTGTGCTGTAAATTACTAAGAACTGACAAAGTTTTTGACTGGCTGTGGATCAATCGTAATCCTTCCCAACTCTCCTGAAGCATGCAATATGTGCAACAATTATCCGAGCACACTAATTAATCCAAACGCAAGTAATTTTATAAAATTTTCAAGTTCTTCACTGCTACCTGAATTGGAAAAAATACAATACCTGCAGAATTTTTGAAAATGTGATGTGACTGTGCATCTCTATTTGAGGTTCCTAATCGTGTCATAGTAGTGGCAGATACGTCACCACATATGAACAAGGAAGTGAATACAGTCACAAAGTGGTTGTGTTATCAGCTTGCACAAAGCTGCTTACACACTGCAGGCTAGAATGAATGAGTTAAAATGATTGATGGAACCTCAAAAAGCTAACTGTTTTACAGAAACAGTTGCCTTGGAAACATCTACAACAGAAATGTGATGAGGCAGATGCAAACGCCGCAGCAATAACGGCAATGAATATTATGACTTTAAAAAAGAACATAACGTTGTGAAAACAGTTTTCTTAAAACACCAAAAAATTACACTTCTTCCCTAGCCAGGCAACACTTGTTACTGTGCCCATTAATAATGGTTATATAACATCAAAAGTATCTGCTTACATAGCCCTGCCTGCAAATCGACATTCTATGACAAAACAGCAATTTGAAAGCCAAGCCAGATGAAAACTTTGACTGAGTGAGACTATTCAACAGTCATATGTAAGTGGTGGCAAGACTACTGCAGTCATTTCTCGCAAGAAATAAAACATAAATAAAATCGGAAAAAGCCAAAAATACAACAAAAGCATTAGTGCTACGGGAGTTATTGACATTGTCTTAAAAAATTCCCCTACTGCAGCAATATTGTTTCCATCTTAGCTTTGCTTCCCCTCCACAAACCCCTTCCCCCTCTGAAAATAGGGCCGTCCCAGATTAAACACCGACACTTGAATCTCGCTGCATTTTCTCACAATGCCGTAAATATCCGTCAGTTCTCGTTTTCGTGTCACTGGAGTTTCACATGTTATTTGTTATTGTCCAATTCTTTACAAGTTTTTCTTGGTTGCATTACGCTATCCATCCTGCCAATGCCGACGAAGTATTACTGCTGTGCTGTGGGCTGCAAGTTGGACGTGAGAAAGTCTGATAAATTAGACAATCCTGACATCAATGAGAGACACGAAAAGGTGCCTAATTTCCAAAACGAGGTCACGAGCTTTCTAATCTCCGATACAAAGCAGAGTTCCATCACAGTGTAATCAGGGACAGACCTATTGCCATGCAGGTGTATCACTTTGAGTGAAACTTAAGTGCAAAACAATGACTCAGTAAGGTCACACATGTTTACAACTCTAAGCAGTATTGCCTGTGACATTCATAAGGTACCTACAATACACACAGGAATGTCTTTGTCTAGTATTCAAAAGCACTTCTCATTCAGAGTCCTCACAAAGAAACCTTATTCAAATCTCAAGGCAACCAAAACAATCTTTGAGATCCACAGTGTTTAGAAGCAGGCAAGCATACACTCACTGTTAGTTTATGGTATTTGTACCTAAGTTAAAAAGCTTATTAATGTCCACCTAATCAGGTGGCAGTGTCAATGAAGTTAATCAAGCATGACAAACAAAACACACAAATAACATAATAATGGAGCCTATACACTTTTGTGTGGTAGAAACATTTCCCTTGATAGGAAACGTGCTTGGCATATTGAAAAATAATGAGCACGCCTTTAAAAGAGACCATAAAACCAAGCTAGCAGCCTTGGACTTCCCTTGTTTGTGAGAAAACACAAATCAACTCATTCTTGGAGCAGCTGGATATAACATGATACAAAAGTTGTGGACTATTAATTGCTTGCAAACTACTTTTATCTTGAAAAAAGACAGTAACAGCATACATGTAAAAGGTAAGATGGCTTACTCACAGATTGACAGTTGGCTGATAACAAAGTTCAGCTCACAAGAATCAAAAGCCACTGAGATGTAGCAAAGACAAGCCTGCGCAAAACCCCAAAAAAGAACTCAGATACTTTAAAAAAATCACGAAAAAGTAGTGAAAGAGAAACAGGAAGGTGGAGAGTGGGGGAAATTAGTGAGGATGGGATGGGCAGTAGGGGGAGACATGGAAACGAAAAAGCAGATGGGGGCAGGGGAAATAAAGTTTCCCTGAGCAAAATATCCACCGCAATGCACTTACGTAGTTGGTCTGTTCTTGAGGGGGTGGGTAAGTTCTTCAATCAAAGTCAGAAAGCAGCTGGAAGCCACCGATGAAGGTCAGGGGTGGATAGTAGGGAGAAAATGGAAGCCTGGTTTGTTACTGAGCACTTAAATCCCATTAATTGAATACAATGGCACTAAAAACATAGTTGATTATTATAAATTATCTGTCTATTGAGAAAAGCAAAAACCTCAAGATATCATGGATCCCTGCAGTGCATAAATTTACTGTGATGAAATAGAACCATTCGAACACAAACACAGGGAGGACGGTAAAATCTCGCCAATTTTAAACCAAAATAATGGTAATGTTGTTCTTTTTTTAAATTCTTCTCACAATGTTGTGAATGTCCACAATTTCTCAAAATGCTCTCGCAGTATAGAAACTGAAAATGCTAAAGCTTTTATTCAATGCTTCTTATCTTTTAAGGAAAAATGAAAGAACTACCAATGTTGTCCGCGCGATCCGTCATGTTGTGTCCTAAATTGGTAAGATTATAAACTATAATAAGTAGTAAATATGGTAAATTTCAAATTCATAACAAACAGATGGTTAACAGCTGCAGAAGACTCTGAATTTTGTTTTGACATTTCGTGAACTCTCTTTATCAAATATACCCGTTCAAAATTACGGTTGGGTAAAAGCACACATTGTTCGGCCAAACATAGCAATAGAGATTTTACAGTGCATTAGTTCACACTTTTACCACATTATTTCCCAACTTGAAGTACGCCATAAGTTGAAAAACATTTCATACTATCTAAATACAACATTTCACAGTACCTTCTTTTTCACACTAACCAAGAACAAAAGATACAGATGTGTCGACAGTGACTTCATGTAGTTGCACACCACAACACCATAGAAGCACTGAATGGGCAATGTACACTTTGAATGTATTTTTGATCATTCCTATAAATAGCCCATAATCCATACACACAGAGCATAGTTCCAGCACAACCAGGTGTGTCCACACATTTCACCTAGCAACTCACCTGCGATCACCTTTAACAGACTTGATTCACAGTCACAGTGACTAGTACTGTCTAGACAGTAATGATATTGTTGAGCCTTTACATTACAACACTTAAACCCAACAAAAAGACAAACTACACTTAACTGGATACACAGAAAAACAAACCAATTAGCGTTATCTCTTACCAAGTTTACTTTGAGTCACAACTTCGTTAGCTCATCAGGTAGATAATGAGCCATTTAGCTGTTTTGCAATCATCTCATTCTGTTTGAACAAATAAGCAACATCAGAAACACAAAGCTCATAGCTGCACCACTAACAGTAAGCTTCTGGGGGTGTTTACAAGTGTCAAAAATGACCACTAGGTGGTGCGGAATGTGTGGAACTTATCTGAAAATGGGAAAGACTCATCTTCTCCCTTGCCAAATTTCATTAAAATACATCTAAGAACTCCAAAGATAGAAGCAAACTTAAAAATTAAAATTACCACTAGGAGACATAGTGTTTGTCAGATTGGTCTGAAACCCAATGCCATCTGTTGTCAGCTTCATAAAGACACGCGTGTTACGTAAATCTTATTAAAATCCTGCAAGGGGTTCAGGCGATATGTAACAGCAGACGCTGGACGCCCAGGCAGAAATGACGGCACTATACACAACGCAGGCACAAATTGTCATCACAGCCCTAATTGTCACACTTTGAGATGACATGACAATTTCAGCCTGCACCATTCACCCACACACCCACACCCACACACCCACACCCACACATATATGTGGGCACATAAAATCCTGGAGTAAAGGTCTCAAGAGAAAAAACCTATAGTCGAGTATTATTTTAAAGGTAAAAAGGAAAAATGTAACCACCAGATGCGGCTCCAGGATCATGAACGCAGGGAGTCTGACGTGATCAAACAAAGGACACTTGATATTTCATCATTACAACACCACACAAGTGTCTGAGCCAGGAGTCCTGCCACCATGGAACCCCTACGGGATCTGCGTCCGTCATAGTTACACCATGTTCAAGTAATACCCAACAATGGGTACTTGCCTTCACCTGGGCAGTCAATCCTCCTGTGTATGCTTGTGTGGTCTCTGTGTAAAAGCTGCACTGACCAGAGAATATTCACAGCAGAAAGCCAGCCAAATCCATTGTGATGTTAAATCAGTTTCGACATTAGCGTTTGATGGAAAACCGGTCTTCAGGTGCTTAATGATAATGCGGCATGGTTTAATTGCAGCAAAACAGCATAACGAACATCGTTAATTAGCCTTATGTCAAATGGTAGCCAATCAGCTCGGACATTTCATACAGTGATGAACAATTTCACTCAGAGTTGGCTGGATAAAAGGTTTGGTATTACAGACCTTTTTCAACACTGGGGTTGTGTATGTAGGAATAAACAACAGTTTAAGTGCATATCAGTGCCTTCCTCTTATGGCAGAACTTATTTGATCAACCTTTTTGGAAGTCACGTGGTGTTTCAATTATGCTAGGAAAATGAAGGTTCACTTCGAAAAATGATGTTTTCAAAGCCACAACCTGTACCAGGACAGACATGCCCTACATGATGTTTAGAGAGTATCACAGAAAAAGCCACAAATACAGAAACAGCTTATACCTATGGTAAAAAGTTTTGAGTTGGGACAGTGAAAAAAATATTAATTTGCTCAAGGTCAGAGCTTGTACCAAAGTTCAGAAATATGCAATATTTGTGGTCCCAAATTCAAGAATTACCATCAATGACAAACGATTACTCAATTTAATGTTACACACTGCTAGGATGAGCAAAAAGGTTGTGTTGGCAGCTATTTTTTGTTGACCGTGTTCCAACCTATAGCATCAAGAAATTTCAATTTCTGTGTGAATTTCTGTGTCCCAAATTACAAAGCCTTCCCAAACTGTAGAATTATTACCATAATATTCATCATATTCTTCGCAGAACTTCGCAGCTCACCTACAAGTGTAGAGAATATCTATTTATTCTATATCAGTTTTACATGTCGTTAACCTGTGTTCATTGTTTCAATACAGATACATACCTATGTTAGACATGGTTCAGTATTGTTGAAGAAATAACGGAACCACTTCTGATACAAAGACTCTAGTAGTGATCTATACTGAATCAAAATGACTGACATCAAATGTCCCGCAACACAACGTGATATGGCCTGCCCCCCCCAGACTGGAAGTCTTCCTGAAACTCCTTGACATGCATGAAAGGACCACCACTCACCCAGTAAGCACCCCTGTAACAGCCACAGGGGTCAAAGCAGAGAATGTGAAGCGTCCAGTCAATTTAAAACCAAAAATAGGATTCAGAAGTGATTTGAAGTAAACCAAAGTTCAACTGATGAAATGCACTTCATTCAGCAGGGTTCAGTTTTGGTATGCGCCCCTTGGCAAATTAACAGTCATGGTGGTGCCTTGCCAAGACTGTACTGAATAAGCACATCTGCACTGACCCACATATTTTAGAGTGGATGGACAAAATTACACATAGCCTATTTTTCTAAAACAACTCTGCTCACAATGTGATATAAATACAACCAACTAATAATAGATAAATCTTGGTTGACTTGGAGAAGTACGTATTAATTCCTTCATGACGCTGACTCCGTTGATTGATCAATACAAGCTAATGATACACAACTATTAAATAGCTCTCCGCCTTCAACGTCTCCGTCATCTTCATCCACCACTGATTGAATTCAGCAACACAAACAGCTGCTTAGAAACACTGCAAACGCCTGTGACAAACTGTGGTAACAAGAACCGTGATGTAAAATGCTGGAAATGTGGAGGGCTACCAAATCTGGACCAGAACATTTTAAATATATGTAACAATATCATTTGTGGGATTAAACACATCCTTGATCATAAAACATATTCTGCAGCAAATTGAATCTTGCATTAGAGTAGCAATATCACACACCCACACGTTTGTTAGATCAGTGAAATAAATGTGGGTTAGGAATGGGAGGCTAGATATAAAAGCCGGAAAATTTGACCACTGTATTTTTCAGCTTGTTTGGTTCGGCACGATCTGAATGAAGGGAATACAAACTTGGATGCGATAATAAAAGCACTCCAGAGCATGACACTTAGTGAAATTGAACGCAAAATGTTAAGTCATAACGGGAAACCATATAGCCTGTGAACAGATCTGCTAACACACCAAGTTTCAGAAAGATCTGTCCAAGGATGCCGGAGGGCCATCTGTTGCCCAATTTGAATCAAAAACAGTAGATATGGAGCTCAAGACGAGATACACAATGTGTGTAAGTTCCATGTCAATCAGGCAACAAATGCGGCTTACAGGCGCGGGGGANGGGGGGGGGGGGGGGGCAATCAACAAGAAAGTGAGGAAAGATCAGACAACAAAAACAGTTGCCAGAAATTCTCGGATTAGTCAGAAATGGTACATGTAGGTCGTAGAGAGAAGCGCACGATACATTCCAGGTAGTCCGGGACAAGATCTATCTACTACACAAATTTCAGAATTGAATTTCTCGCTGAAAAAGTGAAAATTTGAAAAGTGGCTATCACAGTGCAACCTTGCATTCTATTTCGCCTAAAATATGCTTCAAGCGTTTAATCAGATACCATGTGCACACAAATTCACAACAGAGCAACGTATTTGGCAAAATTTCATTTCCCCAAGTAATAAATTATGCATGAAAAGACAAATACACCAGCACAAGTTAAAGGGAAAGCAACAGTTTCCGTGTTACCTTTAGCTCTAGTAAAATTACAGATCCTTGATTTTCTTGAAAAACATTTTTTGTGATTGAATTTAGGATGTATGCACTAAAAGAAAGCGACGTATGTAAATGGCTCAGCAAAAGCCCGGCATCTTGATTCCACAGTCAATGTCAGTGACCAAAATTTGTCCCAAGCACCATGCACAGGCGAGAGTGTACACCAACAAGCACGTGGTAAATACAGAGCATATGTGTGCATCGGTGCTTACAAGTAAGACAATATTTCAGAAGCAAGTTCAATGGCGACAGTCACGCAAATTTTCCAAGTGATACCGGTAAAACATCACATAAATATATATCAAAAAATTCACAAAATGCCATTCACAATTGTTTTGCTACATCGATACAAAACAAAAAAATTCAGTTTTACCAAACGAATCAAACTAATCAAGTAATATACTAATTTTTGGAATAAGAGTAAAACAATGTGAAGTAGAATAGGTACCTTTAAGTCATTTAAACTGCATTACAAGAAAATTCATTCATAAAAATCATGTGCAAGCACAGAAAGTTTTTAATTAACAACATCTTTGTGACACATGCCACGCAGTATTGACTACAGAGCAATTTTTGAACTGAAGTTCAAATGCATTTGCATATCACGAATCTTGATTATATGTATGTTGCATTTCAACATGCCTCCATGACTTAAAAAACATGTCAAAAACGATATGCAGTCATATTCAAAGTAAAATGTTTTGTTGTTTCATTGTCATGTTACTGGTAGTACAGGGTATAACAGTCAAAAGCAAGCCATCTGAATACACACACTCAATTATACATATCTAGTTAAGCATGCAGAAATTCTCAGGTTGTTGGAGTTTCTTGGGTAAAATTTATCACCATTTGGTGTGGTCTCGGGTATCCATTTTCTCAACTGTCCAGGTACTGCGCTAATCTACAGTGACACCCCCCTGTGGTAGAGAGGATTGCACACATGACCAGTACCCCAACACATAGGTGTCACTTTATAAAATGTGGTTATGAGTCAACTGACCCCCGCAGTGAGCCAATTTGTAGGATCTACCGGTCACATTAGTAGTTAAATTTTGGGGGTGATTTCGCGTGCTACCTCACTATGTTATGGACCGGTGATTGGTTTAAATGGTCAATGGCAATCAATTTAACCAAACACATGGATCCGACAGCTGGGGTCTATTTTCACAATCTGATATACCAGGGACATGGTTTACATTGCTGTTCTGGTCACTGACATCAGATTGATCAGCTGTTTTGCATTTTCCCTTCACAGAAGTACACTGTAGATGCTCTCAGTAAGTTTTCATCACATGAAGTAGAGCAAATGCCCCGCTTGGGGACAAGTTTGACATATTTACAGATCTGATCTCACTTTGAAAATATTAAAAATTATCAAAACTTGTCATGTGATGATTTCACCAGAAATCAATGTAGTAATGCGTCATATACTTCATTTCCTATTTTGAAAGTTCATAGGACCCCCACGACTTGAGTTATTTAATCCTGAGAAACCAGAATGGATAACTATAGATAGATGGAACACTAGGAAACACAATCAAGACCAGTCGGCAGGCACAGTGACAGCCATTCTGTATTAAGTATAACATGGCGCTCATAGGATAAAACCTGATGACCGAATTTTTGCCCAAATTTATCAAAACTTCACTTTTGACACTTGCAATGTCCAGTGAAACAAATGTAAGCCATGGTCTACGTTGTTCCACGAGTTTCATACTGGTCAATTCCTATTTCAAATCCCATGTGTTTTCTGAAAATTATTGAATTTCAACATGCCTTACCTCAGTGTTTAGCCTGGGCAAAACAACATCCCTTCCTACGGTCACAGTACACCTTCCCTATTTTACAGTGTCATCTAGTTATTTTAAGTGGAATTTAACGTGTTAAAGGTAGATAGTTGGACCACATTATAAAATTTAAATAAAACAAATGTTAATTTAATTAACTTGTTGTTTTTGTGTTGCTGCCCCATGTTTGTAAAGATATCCTTAGTTTTTGGAAAATTGAGGAAGCAAAAGGATTCATGTAACAAGAGACCTGAAGGAATACATGTCAAGTGGCTGTTCTGGTGGAATCAGCAGGTTATTTCTGCTCTGATCCGCTAATATTGCCTATGGTCTGTGATGAAAAAGCCGATGCTGGGCATTTTCAAGTGGTTGCAACCTGTGACTTACTTTATTAAGCCAATTGTCACACCTTCAGTGACTGTAGACATTCTCTCGTGTTTTCAGTGTTTTGGGTGGCTTGTATGAAATGATTTTAAAAAAGCAAATGATTACATCGTCTCACTTTTCTTATCTTTGGCAAAACGACATTAGTTTTTTCTGCTTAGCTTTGAGGAGATTGAACCAGCATTTTGTAACAAAAGATGGAATTATTGGAGACCAGAGGAAGAACAGATGCAACTGCGAGAGGAACAAATATCTGGCGGAATGTTCTCTGAAACTCGAAAGAACGCCATCGTGGAACAAGAAATTCATAAATCTACCTGCGTGAACCGAGATGCGACTTTATTTAATGCCTCTCACTGAAATTGAAAAGATGACATCAGTGAAATAAATAATGAAAAACTAATCACTAAAAAGGACCAGCATTTGATAATTTTATTGGAGCTCCAAATATTCATAAATCAAAATCCAAAATTTAAAGAAATTTAATTCAATGTCTGCCTTCACAATGGAAGACAGCATCAGTGTTTGGGATCAAAATATGGCTGCCATAAGTCGATGCTGTCAACTAAACCATGCTGAACCAATTGCCTGCTTCATAGAGTTATGAGAAGATACTGTTAATACATTTAAAACATCAACTTTATTATTGACATGGGCATACATCAGAACCATCAGCAACATTGCCCAGACAATAAGTTTGTACAAGCTTAGGGTGAGTCCTTACTTAGAAACAATTAATCAAAATGCATTTTTGTTACAATGGTGATCATTAATGTTTCAATCTTTATTTCACATTTCATATTTAGGATAGTCACCTCTACTAAATGCATTGTTTTCCTGATTACCAACAGGCGTCAAATACAAAATAATTACCAGTCATTCCAGTCCACATTGTTTACCATCTTCGAAGAGAGGTGGGGATTTTAGGAGGTTGTTTTATATCTTTAATCAAATGTGTTGAAAAGTTGAAATCCTAGAGTACATGCCCACCATCATAGACTTACTCAAGGTGATGATTTCATGCAGAAGGTCAATTGGTGTATTTTGATTAAAAAACATTAATCAGTAGCAGAAGACCAATAGAGCTTAAATACTGAAGTTTGAATTATTCTGAATTGATATCGTAGCCACAACAAACAATTTAATACTATAAATTCAAAACGTACTAGTTCGTCTCGTACGTCCGTCACACTTACTCAACTTACATCGATTTGTCTGACAAAAAGTTCTTCCAAGATATCATCCAAAAATCAGTGTGTTGTACCTCACAAACATTCCACTAAATCATCATATAAAACAAAAAATTCTAACTTTACGCAACTCACAGAAATTTAACGAGACAATCTTTTTTCAAAAATTCAAATTCTCTGTGTACGTCCGTCACACCCCTTTAAAGGCAATTTTCTCTATCAGATAAAAAGTTAGGAGAAAAGTTGACAAATGCTTTGAAAGATAACAATGAGACCTATCAACTGATGTATTAATTATAGGGAGTGGAATTACTGGTATGTCAGTAACTGTAATCGCATTGCCAATGTTTAGTTCTGAACTGCAGCGTGGCTTCATCCTTTGCATGCCAGCTCAGGGCTCGACAGTATGAAAATTGCCAGGTCGCGTGTTGCGACGTAGGGAGAATCCCAGGTCACATTTTCAAATTCCAGTTTGCATTAAAAAATTCCAGGTCACAAATTTTTCCCGCCATTAAAATTACGCGCCAAAATTGATTTTTTAGATCGTCGAGAAAATGTTTACATTATGCTCTTACCTGCAGTGTTAAATACTCACAGGCTTCAGGACGCAAAATTGAGTTCTTACATGCAGATACGACGTTACTTTTATTCACGACCATCATTGAAAGGCTCTAATGCACTAGACTAATTAACGGTGTGAAAGTTGAAGCAGTGCTCTCTAACCAACACGTCCATTCGAGTAGTCAATTTGCGACGTGAAAAGGGTCACTTGTTGAAAAAGTATATTCCATGATTTTGCTAGATCTGACCTGGTACATGACTGACATTAAAGTCGTTAAAGATCCAACTAACTCTTGAGTGCAAACTCCCTCCATTTTTTTCGCAGCCCAAACTTTGGAACTCAACTCAACGCTTGTAAAATATCCTTGTAAAAAATCCGAAACTTTGTCCCAGCTGAATGACGTATTCAGATGCGCGGGAACAATTCAGTGCAAATTCCACAACAAAAAATGGGGGACTTACCAGTATACTGTTTACGTAAGGACATTTTATGTGAAAATATATATGCTTTTTCACTACAAAGTTTGGTAAGTTGATTGTTTAAGAATTAGTAGAAACACAGTGACTGCTGTTTTGTGACGTTTTACGTGTTATGCCATGGTCCGAAACTTTGCTTCGGCGCATCAGGAAATTTGCAAAAGTAGCCAAAAATATTAGCTAAAGAAATGCGTCAAAGATCGATTCTGCATTATCCCATGTTCACGTGAAGCGCTTACAAGTAATCTGGAGTGCTGTTCACGCTTAGTGTTCTTTTGAACTTGATTGTCAACAACCAAATAATGGTCAGATTTACACGAGTTGCTTTATATTTGCCAGGTATCTGCCAAGAAGTGTAAAAACTCAGCTCGCATAGGTTGTTAATTCCAGTTTGCATTTTGCGACATGATATGAGCTGCAAAAAATCTCAGCTTGTATTTCCAAATTTCAGGTCGCATTTGTGACCTGCAGCTTGTTATGTTGAACCCTGTAGCTGCTGACACACGCTGTGTTTCAGTTGATCAACACATTGGACAAAGGGAGACCACAAAAAAACAAGAATGAAAATGGACTGGATTTTCGCTATAGCATTATTTACCATAAAATTTCTGAAATTTAAAACTGAGCTATGAACTTGCCTTCCATCAAAAAATAACTTCATTTGGGACACTTACTGTTATAAAACTTGTTCCTCACTTAGGTTACAGGTGAATACCGAGCTTTGGATGAACTGAGACTTTGTTATTGACCAACAATACGTTCATTAAATTGGTTTGTCACGATGTGTTATTTTATATGCCAAGCATGCAGGTTTCAGGAACTACTGAACACTTCCCTCGAAATTTTCCTTGAAGCTAGCGTGTATTGATGGATGTCCATCCCCAATGGGCCCTTCATGGCAGGTTTTTGTCAAATTGCACCTGACGCTGTCCAAACCATTAAAATAACATAACTGGAAGTACTTTGGATACCGTTTGGAGGCCACTGATTTCTTTAAATCCTTTGAACTTGAACAATTACTCCAGCAATAGCAATTTCTTTCCGACACATTTTTTTATTCGCAAACAAAATTGGGAGTTGACCTCTGAGTCCATTACCATGCTCATTCAATATGGCTAAGGTCTAACAGAAACATATGGAAAGTTAAGAGGGGAGTTAGGCCTACCCATTGTAGCATGATAAGTTTGCGAACCATGCCAAGAGGAGGCAGTACAGACTGCACGAGAGCTGTCTAGTTCTCCCAAGTCTGACCAGAAATGACTACACACCTGAATAAGTAAGGGACAAACTAATACCAGTTTAATAGTGATACTAGATTTAAATAAAATCTTTGCTCCTTAAATTGCCCAAAAGTGGTTGCAGCCGCTTGGCCTGCACGGATGTGACACAGATGAAAACAAAATGAGTGGATGGTTCACTTAAAGACTAGGCCAAGTCATTACAGAAATTAGCCACAAAGGCATTTGCAAAAAGTGCCACAAGCGTGCAGAATTTGTAAGTGTTTTGAGTTGACAGCACCTGACAGAAGTGCCATGTATAGCCAGGGCCAGGGGCTACTGTTTACAACTTTGCAAAACTTCAGGTCACAGCCTACTAATCAAATCAGAGTCAGTCTAGCCTCAGATGTCTAGCCTACTGACTGTTTACTGAAAGCTTTACAGCAAAGTAATCGGGGAAACGTCTAGCTAGCGTTTCGGTATATTAAGAATGGAATACCAACATCATACAGGTAGCCCAAACAGCCCTAAACTGAACTCTCGTTCACACCCTTTTCATGTAAAAAAATAATTTTGATGCAAAACGAGCGACACTGCCAATATTTATCCTAGAGCTTACCTCGATCATTTTAGGGCATCTCCTTCACATAACCTTTCTGTAATATTACAAAAAATGTTACATCGTGTTCTAAAAACGTCGAGTTAAGCTCCTGTGGACACATTTGTCCTGGACTGGACGAAACCCCAACATTGACTAAGTTAGTAAGTAGTCCTAAGACAGAGTTCAAAAGGTCGCGGGTGAAGACCAAAGACAGCGCTTTTCATTCTCTTTTGAAAACGAAATTCAGTTCATTCCACGTTTTACGAAAAGGAAGTATTCCTAAGACAATCCACAATAATAAAACACTCGTAAACTAAGCAGTTCCGTCACACACTAACCTGTTATATCTTGATTCCGCTGAGACGTCTTCCATTCTCTGATTCATGCTCATCTGACGAGTGCGCTTGCGCACTCAGAATGTGTACTTAAATATAAACAAACGCAGTGACAGTGGACAGCTTCCAAGTGTGCTCAAGACTGGATTTGCCGAAACGTCTTTGTACACACCTCTTGTCATTTGGTTTTGAAAGAACAAAGGTGGCACAAATAGATTTATTCAGGGCGTTTCATACAGTCCAACTAGATGAGAGGCTTTTTTGATCTGGTCAATTACGCCTAGAATCAGCCTAAATAAGCAGAGACGGATCTACTGGGGTCAGTGGGTTCAAACCCCCTCGGGAAAGGATCAGAAATAAAAATTAAAAAAATGTCACTAGGAAAACGAAATTGGCCACTAAAACCCAAAAAAAAATCTTACACGGGAGGAGGGAAACCCCCTCACGACCTTCCCTCCGCTCGGCGCTACGCGCCTCGGATTCGCGCGAATCCTAACACCCCCTTACTGAAAACGTAGATCTGCCACTGACACTGTACTAATGACCGTCACAGTGTACAGGCAACTTCGTTACTCCGTCTTCGGAGTCATTTTTCAGCTCTAGGATCGCAAAACGATGGAACTGACGTGCTTTCGCGATCGTTCAAAACAGCTCAAAAGCTTGCCTGTCACGTCCGTTGTGCGGATATGTGTGGTTGCCTGGACTGACTGAGTTACCACAGCGCTATCTTTTGTGAGTGATTCAAACCCTGAGTCATCAGACCTCATGTTGAATAAACGGCCGCAATACAGAATGAAACTAGCAGAGATCTTTGAATTGAAAAAACTATGGGTTTATTACTACTGTGCTGTCTAGATATAATCTTATTAACAAATGTCGCGATAGTGCAACACTCAGGTACTATTCAATTGAAGCTCCCGTGTTGGCCAAAAGCGCACCTGCAAAAAGTTTCACCAGATTCAGTATATTTTTGGGTGTCCAGCTGAGATACAAGTTATACCCGGCACTACTTAATTTGCGTCTCGTGTAATGCTTGCGGTGCACAGTCACAATGACATGTCTGCAGAAAGTGGTATAATTATTTCACACTCATGCGAGCACCCAGGACTTGCTCGGAGGGCTCGAATGAGCCCCGGCATTTGGCGAAGTGGGCACAAAGGTCGGCCCCCGAGAGACAAAAAGTCCGAGAAAACGGGACATAATTCCACAAAAAAGCGCAAACGTGAAATTCACAGTGGTGCTCCAGTTTTTTTTATTTATTATTTAGTCCACCCGCTCTTTCATTCGCAAAGGTCCACAACGTCAGGAATTCGAATCCCCCCTATATTGAAGGCTGGGTGCGCGCATGACACTGACACATAACAGGGAAAAACAAAATGTACAAACCCAGAAAAAGACAGGATATACTACATGTGGGTTGGGAACAGTTCACAGTAAATTAAAATTATACAAACCAAAAATAGAAGGCAATACATCATACATGCCCTTAAGAGAACATTGCGTAACACACGCTGGCTTACACGAAGTAAACACGGGGCTTGAGTCTACCAAACACATCACTCTGTTCTCAGAACACAAATGGTTTCTGTTTTTTTCTGAGCATTCTGTTTTTTTTTCTCCTGAGAATTATGTTTTTTCTCTGAGTATTGATGAGGTTATGCGGTATTTTTTTTAGTATACTTTACTTTAAAAAGCACCTGACATAGTTGATGTTGGGCGGTAGTTTTTCCCTGTACTGATTCAGCGGTCCAGTGATGCGTTTGGCCCTACTCATGGACATTTATTAAAATTCTTTGTTGGTGGGAACACGAAAACTAATTCTGAACTACCATTTTTTCGTGTGTTTATGTGAAATAGTAAAATAGCAAAAGGACTGGGTCCCATTTTGTTGGACGGGCTGCTGGCAGTTGCCTATTCACTGGCGCTATCCCACTACTGCTCCACACGGGGACTTTTGCCTGCTGTGTTTCCACCCTGGGCCGGTACGTCCCTCCTTAGACAACCTGGTCACATTAGCCTCCGCCGAAGTAACCATATTGATGCCGAGCTTAGCGCGGACGCCTGATCTGCATAGTCCAACTACCAGCAGGGCTCCCGTCCTCAAACCGTCCACCAATCCCGACCTCCAAGTAGCTGGATTACAGGAGCACGCCACAACTCCCAGTCGAGAAAAATGTGCAATTTTAACCTACTTAAATGACCTTATGCTAATACTGTGACGTCATCCCACGTGATGTAACTACGTCACGGAACGTTTTAAGCTTAGGGAGAGCCTTTGACAAACCACCGCTGAAAAATCCACCAATACATGGTTTTCCACAAAAACAACGTTTTATACAGGGAGTCACTAAGTCTGCGACTAGCCTGAGCCCTGCGAAAATTTTTGATTATGTTTTCAGACGATTTTTTGTGATATCTGCCTCATTGCTACTCAACCTGCTGCTGTGTAAACTATGCACTGTAGGGCCGTGGCCACTGAGTACGGCGACCACATACTACGCTGGGGCCCCTCGATTCTTGAAATACACACTTATTTCTACTCCTGATTCTAAAATGTGTCCATCTCAATACCAAAATCGACAAAATCATGCCCTCTTTTGATATCGAAACTGGCGAAAATCCAATGCAATTCACCGTACATGTGCACCACGAACCCCCCTCCCGCCTCCAGGCCCCCTTGGGCACCCGAGAGTCTTCCGATATATCATCGCCGCCACAGGCGTTGAAAAGTATTTCTGGCGACCTCCCTAAAACTGCCAGGCTTTAAAGTAAAAACTATTTTTGATTGGCTGATATCCAGTTCAATTCAATGGACAGATGTAACCCTCAGACTAACACCCTATCAGCTGGGACCTTGGGGCAAACAATCGAGCAAGTCAACAAGTCTGGGTTATAATAAAGAAAGACTTGAGGTAAAATATGTTTAAAGACTAAACACTGTTTTGTATTTCTGTCGTACCATAATCTTCTTGCGGTGTGCTTTGAGTGACCAGTGAATACAACAACATGTCCGTCAAGAGTACATTGCGTTGGCGTGCGGTGAGTAATACTACGAGAACATTGCTTCAGTACTAGTCACATTTATGACCATTATCAGACGTTTGCTCATGCCACCTACTAAATGAACAAAATACAAGCTTTCGACGTATGCAGCAAATGGGTGTAGTAAGTCGAGTCTCTTGAAATAATTTGTCAGTTAATTTTAGTAAAAGTTACAACATGTCCTATTTGTTCAGTGCACAATTGATGAGCTCGTGAAACATTACCGTCAACACCACCATCATCATCGTCGTCATCATCATCATCATCATCATCATCATCATCATCATCATCATCATCATCATCATCATCACCATCATCATCATCGAAGTAAACTAATTGTCTGTTGTAGCATTTTATTCTCGTCGTGAATTTTGTCAACGATTCGAAGCAACTAGTTAATATGATATAATTTTACTTTTAGCTTATTTATGGTTACGCACCTTTGAGAACATTGCGTTAAGGTGAGTACAATTATAATTTATATGAGTAGAATGTCTGATGCGGTAAACTTTTGAGGTTTTCTAAAATGATTCACATTGACCCTTGACACTTTTTAATTGAATAAAAATAGACGTGATCTACACACATGGAATTTGTAGACTTGCTGTTTTTGAAGCACGTCATCGGAAATGGTATTAAATTGCGTGGCATTGCTATCAGTGATGTGTGTTTCGATGAGTCTAGTGTATTAGCACTGAATGAACGAGTATAATATGGTGGTTGAATCGTTATTATTGTTTGGTGTTTTGGGGACGTAACCGTTTGCAGAGTACGTTATCAGGACTGTGACAGTTTGACGTGGAGACAAAACAGTGAATCGGCTGCCAATGAACCAGCAATATTTTGCCGCCTTAAGTCCCCGGGCCGTCAACACATAGCTTTACCGAACTTGCACTTGTACGACTGGACCCCAACTAGCACAGCGTCTGGCTTTATTGGCCGTATATACATATAACCCAGAGCAAAACAAAATGCCCACTAGCGTTGCCAGAAGTATTCAACAGAGGGTAGCATACTGTTGGCGACCGCGGGATCGAGGAGGGCCTGAAATGAGTGGCAGCTTCTTTGCTACGGGAAAAAGGACGGGGAGAAAACGCGAAATTGAAACGAGTTTCGACTGGAGAAGGACTTACTTGCAATGAACGAGGGTGGGGCACGGCCCCGATATCCCCCAACCTGCCGTGACTACGTCAAGGGAACCATTTTATGTCTAATAATATGAACAATACACTTTGGTGTAGAATGACCAACGAGAGTTGAGTATTACTGGCGCATTCGCCTGCGCCACATGTTGGACAACTTGGTTGTCGGAGCTCTGTATTTTCAAAAAGTGTCTTGGGAATTTAATCCTTGAGCTAAGGTCACGAAGACTTATAAAAACGGATTTGTAGACTGCCAGGTCGCCCTATCGCTAGACGGCTCGCAATCTTAACCTGCTCGTTAATTTAGTGAATCCTCACCAATAGAATTATTTTTCAAAGTGATCAACTTAATAAGCTCGTCTGAAAGTCCGAATTATTGTTTGGTTAAACAGCATGGGTTAAGTAGGCTTTTAACCCTTTATCATGTCTAAATATTTGAGGTCGAGTTTAAATTATAAGTCTAATTGAAATAACTGAGAGGAACCCGAGTCGACCTAAATGGACGTCGCGCCGAACAATGACAAGTATGAGAGAAGTGAAACTCGATAATTCGACTTGGAAACAATCTTGTCGAAATGTCAAACACTGAAACATAGTGGCATTATTTTACTGTCAGTAGATAAGAGATTGAACGATAAATTACGATCTCCAAGACATTATGGCATCTTCTTTTAGCAGTCGCAATAACCTGTGTAATATAAAGAATCACGGAATCCATTGGACCATTACGGGAAACGGTATTTTTGCTTCTACTTGTTAACTGACGTATTTCCAGTTCATGTAATCTTTATTGGAAAACAACATATTGGACTAGTCAATACACAAGGATTTAAGTGTATTATTTAATTATAATTGTAGTCCCAGGTATTAACAAAGTTTTGCCATAACCTCCATTTAGGCCATCTATTTTCATATTCTGTGAATTCACGGGAGACCTAAACGCGAGATTTCTGATTGTCACACCAAGGTGTGGTTCTCACTGTGTTGAGTACTTGCTACAACCTATATGAAACGAGAGAGGGAAGCGGTCAACTTTGGTCCAAACATGCTTCGAATGCGTCATTGTCCCATGGGCGGCACAGCACTGAAATATGTGGGGACTGTAGCCCCCCCCCCCAGCTCCCTACGGGGCGCCGGCCATGTGTCCATGGGCATCCTACTCACTTGGGATTCTTACTCAAGAGTGCAGCAATTCAGCGAACCTAACGTTTACTCGGTTCCTGACGACTTTCACTCGTTGCACGAAAAATGATGAGATCGCAGTGAAAGCTACCTTGGTATGTCGAAGCTATTACGTAAAGATGCACGTTTGAAACTAAGCTTGATCACACGGTTAGCTGAGTTTTAAGCTCTAGACTGCAGTTTCCGTTGACAAATCTGTTTCATGGTGTGCTTTATATTTCATTGTGGTTTAGTTTGTCATATTGCCCCATTTGTCAGTCCAAACAGTAGTAAAAAAGATACTGAATTCTGTAATATCTTTGCTTGTAAACTCTCATGAAACTGACTACTGGGGACATTGACAGCGATTGCTTTGCTTCCTCTCTGTTGATATAAAGTTTAATAGTCTACTACCGATATTATGGGTAAGTACGGGTCTACGGGATCTTAAAATGTACATCAAACTTGACGCTGTTCGTCTTCGGGAAACGTACTCCGGAAAGCTTGTCACGATTGTGGAAAACCACAGCATTGAATATCTTTTGTATTTAAAAACTGGAGAATATTGCACATTGCGTGCCAAAAAAATACCGGCATCATATCACGTAGCCTGTTTTTAAAACATCAGTTGTGATGCGTCAGTAACAAAAAAGTGACCACGAGTCAACAAAATGCGGTCTTTGAAGACTGATCTCAAATTAGTTTCCGCTAGGAAAGATCGGACAGTTCGTTATTGCTCGAGATGGTGCGCGGCGCATAAAGTGACCCTGCACCGTGTCAAGTCGACTTGTTGAGCAGGGTCTCAAGTGCCGGTTCTGAAACTCTGAAACCAATGACTAAAAACTGAGAATTGTTTGCTAACGGTAAAAAGTCTAAATCTCAGTTTTTTATTTTGTCGGAAGATGGGTTTATTGGTAATGGTCGTATATAACGTGCCCGAATTTTGAGAACCTTTTTGTTCCACTGAATAACGGGCATCAAATTGGTTCTCAAAATACGGGCACATTATATCCGACTATTGCCGGGTTTGTAATCGCTTTAAGGTTATGTAAAACCTTATGGACAAGTCTACTTATAAAACCAAATATATAGAAGTCTCTGTAAAAGTTGACATTTTCTACAAGTAAAAAGTTTGTATAATTCAATATTTGCCTTTATATCAATCTGTTATTGATTGGGTCACGTAACGATGTCCTTTAGTAAAATTTAGCAAAAATGGTACATTTCTGACAAAACAATGTATGCTTACATTGATATTTGTCAACTTTTCAGCTGTGTCGTATTTAATATCAAATAGTTCTTTTCTTGATATATTTCACAGACTCGTAAAATATTATTTGCAAATGGAATCAAGTCAAAGCCCCGACGGTTTTGAAGACGCCGAAATGAGAAATGTCTCTAATAGCTTCTCAATCTGTCGTTTAGTGCTCATAGGATAGGTCTGACACATAACCTCTATTTGCAAGGATAGGTCAGTGAAACTTTTCTTCGTACTCAAGTAGTGTGACCTGCCCCCTTGTGGTCGTCAACTTACCATCTGCGGTGTTAGCCGGCTGTCTGGGTTGGTGGAACCCGTAAATAAGCGATGGACAGGAAATGAAAGTTTCGGCAAAATAATGCAAAGCAAGAACAACGTCTCTCAGAATGAACCTGTATTGTTTTTACAGCTGAAACGTGTGTTGCGAAGTCATTCACAAGCGCAATTTTGATGTCGGCCGACGTGTCGGGCAACTTCGTCTTCGCTCACATGAAATGGGCTTTACACGTGCTCAGGTTGAACAAAAAATTTACGCAAGAGATTGTTTCCGCAAAATGGTCCCCGTGTTCAGATTTCAGTAATTATGTAATATCAGACTTCAATGCGCATTCCTTCAACACGAGTCATAGGTTCACAGTACGACAACATGCATAACCTCAGAATGGTATGCTACCAGCAGGAACTGGTTTGATTTGAAATGTTTTCCAATATTGATTCTCTTCCTTGCTTGTGTAAAACAGCATTTCCAGCTTTTTACGTTTTTCAATCGATTTGAACTTAAATATCAAGGAGTCGTAAATCTGTCTTCCATCACAAAACCTACTTTTGGTTTAGATCACTTACCGTTTTGAGTTAGTCCTCAAATTGTTCCGTGGTCAAATTTTAGGTGATTTCAGGGCTCCAAAGTACTGACAGTTGGTTATTGCTTGGGACTACGCTCTATTAGTTGGCTCATCGACGGGTTATTTCGTACACCGGCACGGAATAATGAACTGCCAGTTCTTTCCAAATCCAGGAATCGCTTTTCGTATGAGTATGGAACAATGTTGAGACCAATTGTGTAGCGGCACGTGGTCTAAGTCAAAAGCAGACAACTTCCTTGTTTGCATCACAAAAATACATTCTGGGGATTAAATTGCCTTATTTCACATATCTGCATACTTGGGATAAAACGAAAAGTCTGCAAGTTCCTTATAAAAGTTCTACCTCCTTATTTGGTACGTTTACGTGACAAACAGAGATAACCTATATCGCGTAGATAAAAACAATAAAACAAGAATGCTAGGTATTCCAATTACGTCATTCAATGAGTCTTAACGTTTGTCATTGTACGACCCTTTGTGTGATCTACCTGTGATTTCCAGGAATTACGGAGATCTAAATTATTTGTCTTTGATCACAAGCCGTGACACTAAGAATTTAATTGCAAAACAGTTTTAAAATTAGGTCTTGTAGAGAGCACGTGAGCGATGACAGTAAGCGTTTTTGTGATTCAAAAGTATTGATTTTCAACAATACTGGTTTTTAATTAATCAGGACAATTAAGTTGTTCATTTTCAACCGCGTTAGTCACAGGTCTCGGAATGCTAAGTGAAAATCCTCAAATACTTGGGAAAAGATGTGTACAGGTTCGTCGTCATAAACAGAAAACGATAAGAGTTTGACTCGGTAAATATATTTAACCTTTGGATGATTTTATGGTTTGCGGCATCTGCACTTGTAATTCTCAAACATTACAAAATATGATTATCTATGGATTGTTTGCAAAGGCTCTTGAAAAATAATTGTAAATGACCGTTTTATTACCTTGTGCTATGAGCAGCGCGCAGCGGGATGCGTCCAAGTATTCTACTTAAACATCGATCACATTGTGTATAATCGACATTAACTGCAAAAAGATGTTGAAACTCTTCACTACAAGACCGCATGTCACAAACATGAAAGCCTCCTTACTGAATGGAACGTAAAAGAATTTACATTTATGACATTTTTACGAAGGGCATTTCCTCGTGGTCATATCCGATGGCTGAAAAAAATCGGTTTACATCAGATAGTGAATTGACTTTCAACGCGCCTGTTAAAGTGTTCTTAGGGATACAAAAAGTGCGAGACAAAGTTATTCTGAACACTTAGAAAAGTTAGTTCTGAAACAAAATAACTGATACTAAAATGAATGTTTGAAACGGCTATAAACCAGCGTTTCGTCCAAGAAGCGAACATTTTGATTTGGACCGATTAGGGGTTATAGATGGTCTCAACCAAACTGATTCCTTACTTATATGAGAGCAATTTATGAGTTTGGGAAACTGACAGTTCGTTATCTGTTGATACCATGTTCGGCACATAATATGACGTGAAAAAGCCAACAAGCAATAGCGAGCAGTCACCTCTTTTGAAGTCCTGGAATCAACTTGAGACAAATTCCACAACGCTAAGTGGTCGGTGTGGTGGAAGGCGGATTTATTTCTCCTGCCGAAAACGTCACTTGGTGTCGGTGTTAATTCAGTTCCTGCTGAATGCTTGCGTTCGTTACAAAATCTTAGCAACGTAAATCGGCGTATCATCTCTGGGTTCTTTTGACTTTTATGTTTAACTATTATGAATTGTATGTGATTATTGCCGTGGGACTGCTGTTTCTGATAATCCTTCTCGCTGGTTCCTTTTGCCAGCTCGCGATAATATTCCTCCGACTTAGTTGTCGAACTCATGTCAAGAAAAGTCTCTGGTGACACGTTGACATTTGTGATTTTGCGGAAATAACTGGATGTCCAGTAAGCAGATTCCAAAGTAGAGACAGAGCGCCGACCATGAAAAAATAAACAAACAATCGCCGTTGTTATGACCTTTTTAATGTGTCATTCCCACGATGCCCCCTGGCGTGACGAGAACAAATAACGAGCTTGGCTGGTCCACTAATGTACGAGTCGCAGTCGACGACTTTTTGCAAACTCCATCTGTTGCTAAGTTTGTATTGTCGGTATAACTGATAGCTATTAGATAAAAAAAACTCTACTGCTTTTTCCATCGGCCTCTCTAATGGATGTTTTGTCTCCAAGGTTTCGCTTTAGTAAAACCCCATATCACTGCACATGAATTGTTAAAAATTTGAGTCTGATATGCTTTGTATTAGCAATGCCGTGAAACTCGCGCGAATTTTTTCAAACCGGACCAAGAGATTTTATCCGAATGAGATGAACTTAGTCCAAATTAAACATGGCCGACTTACGCGAATTTTACTGTACCAGATTGTTAGATCGACATTTGATTTCAAACTTAGAAGACAAGAAAACACTTTTTAGTTTCTAAGTTCAAATATTTAAATTATAGATTAGTGTGTTTTGCGTCCCTGATTCGAAAGGGTTGTTAAGAACCTTTTGAGCAGTTAATTTATTTCTTGTAGTTGGCTTACTAAGGAGAGTACCACTGAAAAGATCAATGGAATATACGCCATGTTTTATGCAGACTAATTTAAATATTTCGCAGTTCGCCTTGGTATTTCCGCGGCGTCAAGTGGTTCGCTAGACGACAGGCGATTATAAGCTGGATTGAGTTGAACGATGTCATTTGGTTAAATTGGATTCTGAAACTGGAATTGCTGCCCCAATACACACTGATGTTTATTAGCATTTGTGCAAACATTCAAATGGGATTATCTACTGAAGCATATCCGGATGCAGCAACCGTGATTTTTATACCTTTAAGCCACAAAGTGAAATCGCACGTAAATACAAGACGCCGACATCACACGACCATAGCATGGTCTTTCCTGGTGGTTTTCGCTTAGGTTTGTCTTGAAAATCAGCATTTATTAGCAAATTGCGTGATAGTGCTTTTTGGGGACCCAATTGGTTTTAAAGCTATCTGTTGGGAGAAGCACATGGATACTTTATACCTTCGACGCAAATTTGATTCTAGCAATATTCTGGGACTGAGATTCTATATGCAAAAGTTGTGCGAGGGGAGGGCACTTACATAGCTGAGATATACGAGACGTGTCCAGCGTTCGAAATACACGCTGGCCCAGTGTATCGGGGCCAGTGGATTTGGGGCCGGGCCAGTAACTTTTAAAAGTTATCTTGGCACCTGGACCAGTAAATTTTCAGACTACCTGGCTCGGTGGGCCTGCACATTTATTTGCTGAAGTTCGAACACTGGACGTACCGTTCGGGGATTTTTTTTCGACCAAAGTCGCAACGAAAGGATATCTTTTCCGATTTAACTCCCTTGTTAAGAGTCCACTTTATGGATTGCAACTGCACAGAAGGGTCAATTTTTGCAGCAAACTTTACAAAAGAGTTTCGTATTTTGTTGAGGTTTGTTGCGTTTAAAATAAATTTAAATGAAGGATTTTTGTGCAATGAAAAAACAACGGGGAAACATTTTGTATGGTTAGAAAGCCATTCAAAAAGGTAACGTTAGGGGGAAAATGGTCTTTGCGAAATAATGACATTCCACTGAAGATCCCGCAAGATGGGTTACTTTTAATCGAGCCTACTGTCTAAATGCTCAGGCTAATCTTTGCCAGCAGTTCAAAACTTCAACATAACGGCAGGCGTGCACTTGTTGCGCATGTGCGGATCTATTTCACTAGCTCAGTATTTTTACTTAAACACATCTGTTTCTTGTCATACGCTAATGGACTGAACTTGGGAGTTAAACAAAAATAACTATAGTGTGCTTTGGCACAACTGTGTCAGTTTAGTCTGAGCTATTGTTGTGAATCGTCGCCTTATTGATGCGTAAATCGAAGCTGCTCAAGACTAAAGGACTATTCAAATTTTCATAAGGTTTGTAAACGTCTAACAACGATAGGCTAATTATTATTCATAGAAAACTGTCGCGATGGACAGTTCCTAATTGTGTGCAATTATGTCATGTTGTTAAGGAAATTGTATCTAGTTATATTCGAAACGATGTCCAAATAAACAGCATCCGGTAAAACCGGTAAGTATATGTGCTTATGTGTATATCTTTCTGGGTACATGGAAGACAATGTCAGTATGTTAAATTAAATTGTGGTTTTTGTTGCGGTTGCGTGTCCTTATTCTACTTCGAAGGTCGTTAGTTTGTATCGAAGTCGGGGATGAGTTCTCGCGAGACTTTACCTTTGTTTAATGTTCGTCGGCATATCGGTTATGGACAGAGAGCATTGCAGACCGAACATGCAGAATTTCTTCAACACGACCCAAAGTACTTGGTAACGAGATCCTTAATTAAAGCGGCATTACACTCGTGCCTTCTGTCAAAAAAGCTTTGATTTAGACCTCTTTCCGTCATAAAATTGTTTTGTCTTGTTCCTTGCTCAGTGATCTCTGGGCTCGGTAGGACTGACATTTCGTTATTTCTTGAAGTCAATCTAAAAAAAAATAAAGTCACGTTGATTTTGCGATGGAAGGTGGGTATAGTAACCTCCCTTCTGGTCTCCAATTCGCTGTCGGCTTCATGCAAGCCGAAAATGCAGCCGCGCTCCTGAATTTGTTAACTTCCTTATTTGGAAAGCCACGTGAGTTAACTAACCCGATAAGTGTCATTACTTTCACGTTTTAAAAGGATTGTAGAAAATACACGAAAACCGTTTGTTTGTTATTTTGATATTATTTTGTACTCAATGAATTATTCTAAATGTCATCGTATATGTAGTAGAACACGAACACAATAACTGCACAGCCTGTAGGATAAGCTAAGGATCAATGCTGGGCATTTACAAAGAAATAACACCAGGGAAGAGCACGCGGAATGAGATTATAAAAACATAAAACGTGTTGCTGTCACTGCGCGAACATCAACGTGGAGTAAAAGCAATAGACTATTGTTATGAAGAGGGTATTAATTTCGTGTCCTTGACGGGAGGGCCAGGCTTCGTTGCTAAGTTACTCAACATCATTTTTGTGACCAATCACGAGCCAGAATAGAACGGAGCCGCCTGGTTTCTGCTAGGAACTATTCTAGGTCTCTTTATAAACGATTCGTACACGGTCGTTTGCATTGTTTGATACCCACGACTCTCGTCTGTCGTGAACATCACTTGTTACAACATAATTATTCATCTAGTTCATAAGCCAACCCTATCGTTTATTATCTTACTGATTACTGGTCAGATTTATCTCCCCATGTTATCCCATGTAGGCATTTTCAGTCGAAAAAAGTGACATTATTTTGTAATCTCGGCATAAGTAATGTCCAGTGTCGTAACTGGGATTTATTACAATTGCTTCCATTACTCGTTGACGTTTCAATCTCGATTTAAAACGGTTCTTTACGAAATGCTTTTTGAGCAGACTCTCCAAATGTTAGGCAGTTCTTCGTGAGCCGAGTCGCGGTCGAGCCCTGTGTCTAGTTAGGGTAATATTGCCTAAATTTTTAGCACTTGGATCTGGAAGACCATATTATGGTGCGCGTTCTTCGACCCCTGACTCATGCAAAGTATTACGGCAATACGCTGATGTATATTGCTCATTCAACTGCTTGTCATCAACTAGTGTGGGTGTTTACTTGGTGTTTACCTGCTGCAATGGTTATTGGATTATTAAGCGATGTAGGAGTAGGCTAATTATTGGCATATATCATGGGAATATAAACGAGACTGTCTTAGTTACGTGGAAAAAAATCTGTCAATTTATAAAAAGTGGTCGGTGGGCAAATATCGTCAGGCTCAACACAGTCAATGATACCGCAAAAAATCTGAACATTTTGATTCAAACACGACTTATTTGTAGCGAATCCTTTATCTGTTGCGAGTGGGCAATAGACCAACAATACAATCCTCTGCTGAAGATTGTCTGATTTATGTTCTGAGTGCATGCACTTAGAATTAATTAATCTTCGTGCCTTACGGATAAAATGTATGTTTACGTATTGTCAAGTCACGTCTTTCACATAGCTGAGCGATATTAATTAGACACGACCAATTATTTTGCTATGACCTGTAGTGCTAAGACTCGTTATTCGTTCTCTTCCTTGCACGGTGGCTATGCAGTTTCGTTTCCTTTTTCGCCGGGTTGGTTACGTTACACTCCATTGTTGAGTTGGGATTCTGCAGGTAATTGGCAACATCAGAATGTGCGGGGTCCCTGACAGATTCATTTGGGCTGGAGGAAATGGGGGCACGACAAGAAAACTCCGTTGGCGGCAAGCCGTTCTAAATACTTGCGCGGACATTTTTTCTTTGAAAATTGTNCCCGCCCTCCCCCCAATTACGACATCTTAGACCCGCCAGTGACAGAAATAATATGATCATCAATTTCTTAGTTTGTATGAGGGTCGACATTCCTTCTTGACAACTGTGGTTTAGCTGAGTTGTTGTACTGAACCTTTCAGACTTTAAGTAAAACTATCGTTATTTTTTTACTTTTCTGGGACGAGTCAGTGGCGGCTGTTACACGGTCCTTGTGTCAAGTCTTCCATGTCGATTTTCTGGTCATGCCTCGGCAGCTGAGTTAAAGCTGCCGTCAAACAAAATCGACAGCTCAGAGTTCACGTAATTGATGCCGTGAGTCAATCACTACTGTATAACCCAGACAACTTTAGATGTTCAGCTCGTAATTCAGGATACATGTTGGCTCTGATAACCGCTGCCAACATCCGCTAGCCAACTCTGTGTTCCCTGGCACAAAACTGTGTTCGTCATCCAACGAGAAAGACGGATTTCCCGAGCTCATCAACTCGCCCATCTTCGTCTTTATATTTGAAGTGGTAGTTGTTATTCACCAATTGGACATTCGATAAAAACCCGTCGAAGTTAAACAAGTCTCTGTTCATCAAGAAGTTGTACTTGTCGATAGCTTGGGTTTCAACAGCTAGCATAAACGTTGAAAGGTAACGTGACCGTTAAGTTGTAACTTAACAGGCTATTCGTGATTTTAAAAGTTCATACTAGGTGATGCGTAACAGAGGTAATGACTATTCGGTTTTGTCTCATTTCACGTTATTTCACAAATACCATGGATTTTCAGCATATGTTAGTGAACGAATATGTGTTTACATTACCCCCGGCGAAGCATGCTTCTTATATAATGCTGTTTTTAATGACAGAGCTTAATTGCATTTAAGGCTATATACTTATAGATGATTAAAAATATTTTCTAGCGAACTAACGCCGTGACGGGTACCTTTACCAGTTGTACTGCGTGCCAACTGCAATATGGACGCACTTGTGTTATTGATGATGATTTATCGTGAATTTCGTTCATATGATGCAATGTTGCAGAGGCTTTTAGTAAAATGAAACACGACACCCTTTTATAGGCCTTATGTGTTTGAGGCACTCTGCGCAGATCAGCACTGAATAGTTCTCAGAAAAAGGAGGGGATTATACGCATTTCCCCCGACTGTAATCTTAATTTCAACCGTAATCCACCATAAGTTGTTACCCTCCAGCAAGTGAACCGAAATGCAGTCCATAATTTTTTACTTATCTGCGGAATGAATGGCTATCACATGAAATATTTTTAGAAACTTCCGTTAGGTTCATGAAATTCTAGCATACGTCGTCTTGTTTACATTTTTACGTCAGAGAGACCTGAGTGCTTTGAGATTTCAAGAATCTCCGTCGGGCAAGCTTACAAAAAGCGGGGAGACGGGTCAGAGTGAGTCATTTATGAGTGAAACGAAACGAGAAACAAAACCTAGGTCGCGAAAGTATTCAGGTTACATACTCAATGTAAACACGTACCCGGCCACTTGAAAATCGAAACCTCATGACTCATTTTGCTACCTGGTGTTCAGGAATGATTTCCGCTGTGTTCGTAAGGTGAATGAAGTATTGCGCCTGGACACAGAGGCCATGTTGCTAAACACACTGAAGTAGTCGTCGCTGTCGCGGTTGTTTTTGGCGATGTTTGTGATTCAGCAAGGGTTTTGATTGACATTTATAGAACACGGTAACAAAGTTGTGTATTGGTAAGTAATATACTTAAAAACTTTCACTTGAGTGTGTGTGCTCTCAATCCAGATGGTGAGCATCCGAAGAAAGTGTTTTCGTTGTTAACTGCGTTGTGTCAAATTTTATAAGTAGATACCGCGTGGCTTACGAACAGTAATTCGGGCGTCATGTGAATTTGTCATCGTACATTACCCTGTGGTTTGGGGGCAAAATAAACAAAGTCAACACCGAACCAGTGTAGGCTGTCAGTTCGAGGTCTGCCAATTTACTCTTTTCAGATGTGGTTGCTCATGCGAGCCACAGCGCGATACTGCTGAGTTTAAAATTAAAACCAACAAAATCAAGCAAACTTACTTTGATACTTGTATCAAAGTTCTGAATTGTGACCAAAGCTGAATTTCTTCTAACATACGCCATGCTACGAATAAAATGTGGTAATATTGTCACATGTCATTTTAAGGTGATTCCACAGTATGTTTTCCCTCCGTTATAAAAAAATATCGACTAATCCATTATCCGTTGACCATGCCATGATGCGTCTACCGCAAGTTTTAATAGTTTTATTTATTTAAACAGCAACCTGTTACGTATGTAGTTAATAGGAAATGACTTCACACTGTACGGACAATAATGACGCGTGGGATAATAAGCGAAACGTTGTTATCAAGTTTTTGTTGAAAGGGATGTAAGTCATCAGACCAAGTTACGTATTGTTCTTGTTGTATAAGTCTGGTCTAACTGCAGCTGAGGGCCGATGGGTTTCATGAAGTTGCCTACGAACCCGCCTCCTGTCAAAACTAACACTTGATTTGAACCAGTTACTGTTATGAAAGTGAACTCAGATTATCTGCTTTTTACTTTAGAAGTGATCTCTGGACTTGGCAAGAAGTGACAATTCGTTGTGCTCCGCAACAACTTCAATTAGTTGACTTCAACCCGGGGGTTATTTATGTTCCGAGCTCAGCCCTGGGTAATAAAGAGTTGTCAACCCCCAAGCCTAAAAATCACTCCTAAGCGGAGACCATTTTTATGACTATAAGTGATCCAAATCAAATGCTAGTCTTCTGTCAGAAGGCGGGTCCATCAGTGTTAATATCTGCTCAATTACTCTGCTTAAACAAATCTTCTAGAAGAAAGTAGTTGTTGGCATTTTCAAGGTAGGGTCACCTAAACAGTGTTTTGAAATGCCATGGCATACGATAAAACAATCAAGCTCCGTTGACATTACGTGCTATTTTCTGGCCGAGTTCATTTTCACAGAAAACTGCGAGAATGAGAAAACAAAACAATACGAATTAATCTTGTTTGCTTTGTAGAGCACGATGGGGGTAAAATAACTACGACCTTAAGAGGGAAGTTTTCAGAATTAAAGATTTGGCAGGAGGACCTATTTTGATATATTTTGAGACGTCGTTTTGTGTCGGAGCTGTTGTTTAGCTTAGAATAAGCAGTTTGTGGCTTAGGACATATCTGGTTCGATGGTGGTATCGACTGGCTTAATGACAGGTCATCTGAGTACTGCGGGGCCGGGGGGCACGGCAAGTTGCGCTTAGAGTAAGTGCCCGTCTGGACTCGTGGTGAGTAAAAGGAATAAAAATCAAATCCGATTATTAATTAGTCTCTTACAACTAAAACATAATCATTGTAGCCCTGGAATCTTCATTAGCGGCTTTGCCTAACCTATGAATTTAGTTTCTGATTTGTTTTTTTTTTCTGTTAATTTTAATTAGAAAGATAAAAACAGTCCCCGAAAACCACATATTACGTCGTGTAGTTAGGTGAATACTGTAAAGGGTGATAGACTGCAGCGCTGCTTCACGTGATATCAATCCCTATGGAATGAGTCACGCGGCATGGGATGGAATTCACATGCAGAGTTACTCAACATCCCAGCTGAAGGTCGCAGATAAACACTGAAGTGGCTATCGATTGCTTGTTCTGTCCGTCACTGGTCAACGTAAAAGATTTTCCCGACTTCAGAAGTGAAGGGTAATTATTGATGGTTCGATATAAACCGTGTTCTCATTTCACAACGAACATTTGTCGTACTACTTTGCTCAGCCAAGCGTCGGAGGTTTACTAGAATGACACCGAGTTCCCAATAAATTCGGAATTAACAATCGAGTCAATATAATTACTTGTTTTTGTCACCACGTGGTGAGATCGGTTCGTCCGTGATCATGCAATTCCGCTCACCAAACAACACGTGGAACACAATTCCACTAAAAAATTGTTCGGCAAAGAGAGTTTTTGAGTAAGGAAAGCTGAAGCAATGAAGCTTGGTTCTCAAAATACGAATTGGTCGCTTGGCATTGTTTTTGATGCTTGATATTGCATAATAATGTCTGAAAATACCGACAAAATATCAGTTGGCTTACGAAGTAAATGACTTTATCCACTTGGAATGTTTGTAGAATCATCGTTAAGAGATGAAAATGATAGTGTACTAATAGACCAGCCTCCCGTTCAGTAACGCTAGGACCTCGCTAAAAAGCAAGACTTCGCGAGATAACGTGAGATATTGCCGTGTATTTTAAATGAGATCACCTGACTTTGGCTAGATTTTAGCTAGGTCCTAGCGTAGGTCCTAGCGTCAATGAACACACGCCAGACCTGTACCGATAGCCTGTTGTCCATGAAAATGCATAGTTATGTATAGTTCTATGAGTAATATCTCTTCGCTTGGGAGGAGGCCGTGTGGCCTAGTGGGATAAGCGTTCCCTTCCTTTACTCAAAGTCGTGGGTTCAAGTCCCACTGCGGCACACTGATAGACCACGGGGTCAGGTCTCAACTCCTCAGCTCGGCTTTAACTATATATGTTAAAAAGACATAAAAATGGTTCCAGGTGATCAGTGCAATCAGGGCCCACCCGAGCGACCTGGGCACGTCTGGTGCAACGTGTACCAGAACGCTTGCAATTATTTTTTTTGATTTTGAACTAGGAACCAATATGTTAGCTTTCATATCGTATTATATTTATTGTGCGTGAATAGAAAATGATTGCGGCTCACGATTTGTTTAATATTTATTTATTTCACTTGTGATAAGGATGAGCAAGCTACGAATGTTTGCGCTGTAACACACAAAACTATAGAACTACCAGCCTAGTTGTATTGAGTGGTGATCATTTTTTGGGCGAATAAAATGTTTATTGTGGACTATTCACCATACAACCCGTTTCTGCTGCTGTTGGACAAAGGTTGTCGTCACTATCTAGCATTTCACATCTGCTGGCCTATATTGCATGTTCGAGTATCTGGCAAATGACAATGTCTCAGTACACTCTTCTTGTTTGGAATACAAACTTGGTATGAGTTCGTTTAACAATATTTGAGCGTTCTCTTTGTTCTTGTCTTTGTGAGAGGCGACAATGATATCTTTGAATAACTCCACATGCTCGGTAAAGAGTTCACAATGTATGGCGATATCCGCTTATTCAGGCCCACAATTGGTCCAATTGTTGTTTTGATTACCAACGGAAATACCATAACTGTCTTTAAAACGTAATATTTATAAGAGACCCAAAACACTGATAATTTGGTGATCAGCACGTGTTATAAGGTTGGGTTATTGGAAATCGTCGGATACCGACACTCGATTATGTGTATTTTGAATCTTTAGGTAAATTGTAAGTTCCGAAAATAGTAAAATTATCACATATACCGATACCTCTTCGCATACTTTTATGTACACTAATGAATGAGCGAAGCGGATACGTTCGAGAAGTTTTTATAACAGGTTAACTTACCCAGAATTTTGACTATAACGCTTATGTGTTATGTAGTAAAGTGATGTTTACGAAAGTATTAGAACTCGTTCGCCTGATCTAAATATTGACATGTTGTAGATGTGCATAGGGTGTCTAGAGTTATGGTAGTAGTTGCAACGCTGCAGTTCTAAACTTTTTTCGGATTAAGTTTGCGATATGTTTTACATGTCATTTATAAATATACGACAGTGGTGGCTCAAGTAGTCATTAAATTGAAAATCGGCGAAATCAACGATAGTGAACTTACATGTAAAGGGGCAATTACTATAAATTCTGAATAGATCCCTGTTAGATGGATATTTATCAGGGCATCGTTTTTTATGATTGGTTTAAAAAGGAAATGCCAAACAGGTTAAACTAGTCACTTAAACTGTTCTCTCACCAACCACATCATTAACAGGTCAGTCGCACTCAGTCACGTGGTTCTTCTCTAGGGTCATTTCTCCCTACTGCCGTATTGCCTCACGACAATATGTCACCAAGACATCAACAGTTCCGGATTTTACTGCTTCTACCTGTTTCTAAGTAACATTCATGCATAAATGTAAGGGCCAAATTGTACAAGTATGCACAAGTCTAAACAACTAGTTCTTGAACTCCGTGACTTACCAGCCGTGATCGTGCTACATCGTGACGAGAACATTCTTGTAGTTCCCGTTACGAAATAGATTAGCGCGTTAACGAGTCAAGCGTGCACACGTTAATGTGTAAAGCTTGAACACGTTAACCAATGACACAGGGTTTCGGGCTTGGAATTCCATACCCAACTTGTACGCTACAGAACAAAATAAGCGCAATATTTTCTGCGCGCTCAGTGGCACTCATTTAGGTACCCTTCGCCTCTTCACAAAATGGCAGTTGATTCTCGTACTTCAAAACTGATGTTCTGGAATGACTGGCGCGTGCGTATAATCTTGTGAGAGACGACAATTTGACTTTTAGTAAAGGTGTTCAACTACCGTGTGCTGGTAAATTATGCCAATTTGTCTGTTTGTCAATTTGTTATCGCGCTAAAGGAACTCTCAAACGACAGACAGCAGATTCCAAATAGTCAGGGTGAACGACCGAAGAAGAAATATACGTGACATACGCACATGATCTAAGTTTTTGTGTATTTGAAAATTCAGATGTTGAAGTCAACTACATATGCATACTATTCTTTTACAGGTGTCAAAATGACTTCGGCTGCAAACTGGAACCAGGTACTTGAACACATTTCCGGACAAGAGATCTGATTTCCTAATAATGTGAAATTTCCTGTATCTGAAAGCTTTTATACGCGTCGTTTGCTTCCGCTGCGTCAGTGTTTCATTTGAGATTTAAAAGCTTCATTACACTGCCATTGCCTGCAAACTTAGTGATAAAGTACTTGTTGTTTATATCGTCATGGGGGAGAATATGGAAAACTGGAGACTGTCCCGGATTCAGGAGGAATTGGAGAATCTCGCGGTATTTGAGAACCCTTATGCTTTCATTGGTGACGATGTCAATAGTAGTGTTAGTGAAGAAGATGCACTGATTACTTCTACGCCTCTCAAAGGAAATAAACCAACCGCTGCGGTGAGTCCAGCGAAAAGACCATCTTCACCCGTTAATGTGGTTTCAGAAGCAGGAACGCTGGATTGCAACACTGGAATTTGCAAAACAATGGATGACAACGAACAGCCCATTTATGTGGTTGTTTCAAACAATGTCACGTATGAGGAAATTCCCGGTGGGAAATTGGACGCTAAGCAAGAATTGGAGGCAGCAGAAAGAATTGCGAAGAAGTACGATTCCTTGCAGCGCCACCTTCACCCGTCTTCGGGAAGTTTATACACGTCACCGTCTGAATACTCGTGTTCTGATGGAGCGTACAGCGGAGATAGTATGTGTGATGAATCGGTAACTTATACCAGCACTTCGGCTGAACCGGCGATTCCGTATGATATGTCTCCGCTCACTGACGATGATGTGCAACAAATTGAAGGATTCTACCGTAGTCTCGGTACAGACGTGTTTGCCGCGCATGGAATGGTCAGTTTATACTTTAGTGAAATCTCTTGTGACCAGTGGGAGTTCTCTAGCGTTGGAGTACCATTATTTGTTCTGGATACAGGCGAGAGCAGACGACGTCGCAAGCTGCATTTGGTGATCGCGGAACGAGGTACTGGGTTTGTTTTATGGAGAGACACGATAGATCATTTATCAAACTATAGAGCTACTCAAGACACTTTCCATACGATAAGTTTATCAACCGACCACAGTCGAATGGCCGGTCTATGCTTTATGGACAGTTCAAACGCTCAAGAATTCTTAAGGACCTTTACACATTTGACCTCTAACCCCGAGGATGATTTGCTAAATGTCAGCAAGAAAAGTAAGAAGAAAAAGAAGGATAAAACTAAAGTCAAGAAGGTCAAACCAAAGAAGACGGATATCTCTCAGCCGTGTTGTTTCTCGCATGTCATAAAAATAGATCGAAACGATGCGGAACGTATTCCAGCTTTGCCTAGCATGAATGAAAGCGTATCTAACACAACCAGCAATTCTGAGGTTTCCTTAGCCCATACTGTTTCAAGCTAACACGAATTTGCATTTATTTGCAAATTGTCAATTTGCAATAACTCATTACACAGATAACTGCATTGATTATCCTCTCTGTATTTCGCTGTAATTATTGCAGTCACTTGTATATGTGATAACTATGACGCAAGCAAGGCTACCGCCACGGAGTTGAGGCATTGCGACCAACAGGGACCAGAGCACATCAGAAATACTCTCAATTAAAAAGTCTGCATTTCTAAAATTATTCTAGTCACTGATACTGTTTGAAATTGAGATGTTATATACAGAGTATTCTAATATTATTACTTTTTGTTGTGAATGAAATGGGAATTTTCAAGGCGTAAAGTTTCAGTGCTATCGTCCTTTAGACGTTGTCAGGGTCGTGCAAGCCCCGTGTAACATTTTGCAGTAAATTGGGTGTAAAAATTGACTTCATATCTGTTATCCTACGCCGCAATGGAGTTAGCTGCTCATGTAGAAGTCTGTAAACGTGCCCAGAAAATAAAAACGTGAGGCTTAGTGGTGTCTAAATCAAAGCATGTTTGCTTCTTGAAAGCATTATACCATTTGTTACTGGTTTCCCTGAAGGGGACACTATCATCGGTGTCCATCACTGGAATGCTTTTCACTGTCCTGGGGCCCGTTCCAAGAAAACTGACTTAGCTAAGACAAATCTTAAATTTAAATCAATTTTAAGAAAAAACTTTCAGTCGGTTCCAAATAGTGATATTAGGTTTGACGTAAGTTTTTGTCATAAGTTCGACTAACTTACCGGATGTGGAAGTTTCAAAGTTTAGAAGTTTAAACCAATCTTGAACTTAGGTCAAAAATGAACTTAAGTCAGTTTCTTGGAACGGGTCCTTGTTGGTGTTCAAAGGGTCTGAATGCAAATACTTCTGAATCATATTTGGGGCGTTCCCCAGTCTTCTCAGAAAGTAATGTATTTTGCAATAATTATCTACAATAAGCGTTTGATACGTTGTTAGTTGAACTTCATTATCGTTATAATGGCTTGTTTCATAACTTTGCTTTGATATTGTTGTTATGCATTTTTGCCACTCAAGCGGGTGAATTCAATAGTTGAATTTTTTAAATAAAACTTCGTGCAAATCGAATATTGTTTGCGTTATCTTCTACTCGTGTAAAATACAGTTTTGTTGAGATAACAGAGAATACCAAGTGATTCGTGAAATTAATGTTATCGTAGCATCAATATAAACAGCTCCGATACTAGCAAACAAAGTTTTTCTTAAGCGTATACAGATGTCTACATGGAAATGAGGCAATTAGCACATAATTGGATCCGGTACGTTTAGTGATCGGCAGTTGTTACATATATGCAAAACCTTCCCGGTTGACACAATATTTCTAATGACAACTACCAAAAACTAATAATCTGTCTAGGCTACACGGGAGAATGCCGTCGCTATTCAGACATATTACGGTACTGACGCGACTGTCGTCGTAATCATGAATGCACGAATTTCATCGTATTTTCAAGCTTCTTAGTCTAGCTCATTATCTGAAACTAAGTTTACATGAATGCAGTTCACCAGCACCGCAAAAAAAAAACTTGCGGCTACGTGCACTTCTATATTAAACATTTCCAGCAGCTTGTATTTTTTTCTAATTCCGATTCAAGTAAATCATAGGTTATTTGACTTGATGTAACATGACGTTGTTATTCATTTCCGACACGACCTCCATATCAACGAGCGCAAGCTGAGAAATGTTAACGTTGTTTCCCGAACTATCACGTTTCCTTATCACACCATTCACTTCAGACAACTTCCCTGTGCTAGTTTTCATATTCTGAATAACCTTTTCACTGCACTTGGGTTCGTCTCTCAGACTGGTAATGTCGGTATCGTTGACTTCATGGAACACTTTGCAATAAATCAGCATAAAAATGAAGTAAATCCAAATAGAGCAGGGGGCGAAAATGCTTGCGCTTATCGGCATAATCGAGGCCAGATCTGATTCAGGTTGTGGCAACGCAAATTTGATAAGGACTATCGAAATGTCAGCGTTCTGAATGGCAGTTTCGATCATGACAATTTTGACTATCTTCCATTTGTAACAGAAAGCTGCCGTCAAAAGACCGCTGAATGAGAATCCAGAAACAGAAGTCACTAGTCCAGCAATCAGAACCCAAGGATCTCGAAGAAGTTGAAAGATGTAAAGATTTGATATCAGCCAATAATGCATATACAAGAAGGGAAAACGGCTTCAAGAGACGTTGTATCTTGTCGGCAATTTCCGGCTTGAATCGGCGTATCAGTAGTCCACAAACGGCGGGAATGACGAGCAACGCCAACGATGTGATTATATTGAGAACAGGAATGGAGAGGTCGCTGATGCGAGCTGTTAGTAACCAAAGTGGCATCATTCCAGCAAAACAAAATGTTGGTTAGCGCCATATTTGTGAAAAAAAGCAACGTGCTGACGATCGTGATGTATGAAATTATATACAACATTGAGATGGGTGCAAAACACAGCTCCGTCAAAGTTAAGCAGCTGAGTGAACATGTTTTTTCTGCAAGATAGTCTGATGCAGGGTGGTAACACTTAGGTGTGTGAAGCTCGACCTTGGAACAAAAAAAAAAATCAGATACGTTGTTACAGTTTCCGCAATTATTCTTTCAATTATGTTATTATAGTTTTTCATAAAGAGCCCGAAGTTTTCACAGGTTCTTGTAACAAAACGGAGCATTTTGAAAACAATTCCTCGCTACGTTTTAAACATCACCAAAGAACAACATTTGAAAGTTTCATTTGAATCTGATTAGTTATTTCCGATATAAATCATATTTCGAAGTTAGCCTAATGGGGGCCGCGGGGGAGAAGCCATTTTTCGCGGACGGTAACGGCGGATAGTTTGAGGTCAAGGGGTGGTACGTGCTCTGGGTGTCACATCTATAGGGACGCGAAAACAAAAATTGTGCCGAGGTGATGAAAATTGCGCGCAACTGAAGGGGATGCAATTTCAGGGTAATTGCAACCCGCCACGAGGCGCCGGAAGTTGAGAGGTTACACCCCATGGGTGGTCCGCCCTCCCTGAACTTGACCCCACTAAAAAAACTGATTTCAAGTTTAGAGGATAAGCCATGGATTAAGATTTTTCAATCTACGGTCTAGTTTATCATGCATCTCATCTGCTAAATTCGCAACAAGGAAACGTGCAAGCTCAGTTGGTTTGCCCTATACGCATTCATTTACGATTGAAGGAGACAGACATTCAGATTACACTCAACATGAGAGACAACAGGTTCGGATCCAGTATTTTGAGTTG